>OZ020263.1:7554754-7768658 GCA_963971285.1 Astropecten irregularis
CCTTTGCGCGCGCACGCGCAGCACGGAAAACAGGGGCCAATTTCATAAAACTTTTAAGCACAGAAATTTGCTTAGCACACAAATGTCTCGCCCAATAAAACGAACCACCATTGAAAATTCCATTTGATATTCATGGTCAGAGAACAACAGCCAAAGAACATCACAAGTAATACACAACACGTGGAAATTTGGTTGTTTACCCTGTTTTTATTAAGACAGAAATGTCATGCTTAGCACATTTTTGTGCTTAACAGTTTTAGGAGTTGGCCCAGGCTATCTTCGATAAGGTCCATGCCTCGCCTCGGTTCCCGCGGGGAGCTCCCAAGCGCGCGTCAGCTCCAAGTATAGCCATCAGCCATTTACTTATTATGGAAGCCTTCAGGCTTTACGGCCACGGTGTTTGAGTATACTTTTGCCTGCCCTTCCCGGCTTGAAAATGAAATGCCAATTGTCCCTTATTTTCTTCCTTCCCTTCACATCACCTCCCCACCCTCCACCCCTGTACGTACACACCCACCCCACCATCTTCCATCACACTCCATCTTCCTCCCCAACCTCCCAACTTTCTCTCACCATCCTCTCTCCTCAGTCCTTCCCCTTTAGCTTTTTTTCAGGCAGGTTATTTTATTGCCCTCATACAGAGAATATACTGACAGACAATGAATGGCAAGTCTTATTTCGGTTTCAAAACTATAGCATTTGGTTTTTCCTTTGAAGTGGCTTTGCAAATTGGGGGATTTTCATGCATGCTCATGTAGGGAACCAACAGCAAAAATATGACAAAAAAATAAGAGGCAAGCTTGACCGACAGAAATGGTTTGACAACAAAATTACACCACCAGCTGAGTGTGAAAGGAACAGTTTTATTTTCGGCACACAAAACCTATTGAGGAGGAAAAAGTGTCAGAAAACATATTATAGGTTTTCTGAAGAAAAAAACAAGCCCAACTTTGTGTGCACAAAACAATTTACTGCTCAGTTACCCGGATGACATCACAGTTTGGTCATGAATATGGAAATTCTAATGAGCATACAAAAACCTGTTGTTAACATTGAAACAGTGTGAAGAAGTGGGTAAAATCACAGGCCCCATAATTGTTTTTGGCACGTGTTCAATCCATAGTATTCCTATTGCAGAGACCCTTTGAATTATGTATATTTTATGCATTCACCACTGTAATTGTACCGGTATTTGTTTATTGTTGGCAAGATAATAATAATGATAACGGTAAAATTTTAAGACTGAAAGAAAACGAATTGTCGAACATTCAGGTCGTTCAAGTTTTCTCAGGGAAAGAAGGATGGAGGGAACTCGTGGTCTTTCAGAGAGGACGGCAACCAGTCACCGATTGAGGGCTAATTTCATGTAGCTGCTAAGCACCAAAAAATTGTTTAGCACAAAAAATTTCTTAAAGCCTGCACGGAGGTTTCCATAATTATACGTAGTGGCTGATGGCTACTTGGCCGCGGGGCAAGGCGAGGCATGTAATGCGGCGGTACGGTACGCGATACGCTCAGCGGCGCAGGCTAGGCCAGAAGTCGAGTCGGCATACATGCACTGTACGTTAAGTTGTGGCACCCCCCCCCCCCCCCCAACCCCCCCCCCCCGCCCCCGCCTCTCGCGAGTCTTTTGCTGTGTTCCGATCCCACGTACGTACGTACGGTCTGTTGGCGAAACGTAACGACGCAACAACGTCTTGAACCAAGACTACCTTATTTCAGGAAATGTTGGACGAACTCGGCCGCCCTCGGGTTTCGCTGCGCGTAAACCAGTAGCGCGTTTCGTTTTTCCTTTTACCGTTTTTCCTTTTTTGTTCTGGTAAAAGATTCACGGCCACAGGTTTTGTTAGTTGTGTTTCTGTTGCAAAGTAAGGTGAATCAATGAACGGTAAAGAGTTTGTTTTTCCTTTTTCTTCATTAACATTTGAACAACAATGGTAAAAGGTAAAAGGTTCGTTTTTCTTTTTACAGATTCATAAACGGTAAATGGTAAAGGGTATGCTTTTTCGTTTTTCATTTTACAGATTCGTAAACAGTAATAGGTAAAGGGTTTGCTTTTTCTTTTTCCTTTTTACAGATTTGTAAACGGTAACAGGTAAAGGATTTGTTTTTTCTTTTTTCTTTTTACAGATTCGTAATGGATAACTGGTAAAGGGTTTGCTTATTCTTTTTTCTTTTTACAGATTCGTAATGGGTAACTGGTAAATGGTTTGCTTATTCTTTTTTCTTTTTACAGATTCGTAAAGGGTAATAGGTAAAGGGTTTTCTTTGTGTTTATTTCTTTTTACAGATCCATAAACGGTAACTGGTAAATGGTTTGCTTTTTCTTTTTTCTTTTGACGTACTTATAAAGGGTAACTGGTAAAGGGCTGTTTTTTGCTTTTTCTTTTTAGTATTTTGAAACGGTAATAGGTTGGACGGTATGTACACGGATCCCAGTGCTAGTCTGGTTCCCTGCCCAAAGATTCCCTGACGTCTCTTATTAACAGACGATAGTCGTGAGCTTTTTGGGTCCGGGAACCAGACTAGGCCAGTGCCTGCCTGCTGGACTACCTGTCAGTTAACTTATATTTTATAACACGATCGAGCAGGATTCGAACCGTGACTCCTGCCTTGCTGTGCATTAAATGCGATACATCTTTGAGAAGTCTGTGATTCGCGACTTGGATACCGAAGTTTACCGAATGGGTATTATAACGTTTTCTAGCCCAACAATTCAAATCTGAAGCAATGGCTTTACCGTTAATATGAATCCGGCCATAAAAGCTGGGAAAACGACTGTCTCGCGCGATGGGGCAGCAGAATCATGAGAGGCCCGTCACACAGTTCGTGTTATACAGCAAACCATTACGGTGGTTCAGGAAGGCATGTATTAACAATACTTAATCCCTAGTTCTCTCCCAAACATCACAGGGATTCGATGAAAAGGTGTACATGCCTCAAGGGACAACCAAAATAAAAAAGCAAAATAAATATATAAAAAAAAGGATAACATTGGTGTAATCTTACATACCATGTATGTACGAAGATGCAGAATAAAAGGTACCAAGTTATTTTTATAGTTGATCATTTATTTGGAAAAAAATACCTTTTATGTACTAGACGTACACTTTGAATGGAAAAGTTGTGTTTTCATGATTTTTATGGAATGGGTGAATTGGGAGAACGTTTTGCATTGAAACATATTGTCAAGGTATACATATTTCATACCATCTTGATTTGCAGCACCCTTTTTGCTTTTGTTACCCAACTGTCCAAGTGACAATTAGTGGCACATCAGTACAAAAAGGTTATTATCATTCATACAAATGTGTTTACATTTACATTGGTTGAGTGAAAATATGATTACCACCATAGATTTGTTTCATACAGGACCTTTGATAATAGTGACCTTTTGACACTAACATTTAGGGCCTACTGTCTTAATAGGCACACAAAGATGATACTTGTGTATGCCCTAAATTTATACTTCTGAGTTCTGAGGTAACCAAGTGTAGTAGTAAATAAGCTGAGGGTTTTACATGTATATGTTGGCTTTCCTTTTGAAGAACACTTTTCTTAAGATGCTACTCTTTTACCAAACAAATGCAGAAATTCCAAGGTTACTAGGCACTTTGTATTGCTTTGATTTGCTGGTCCCCTTACAACAAAGACTTGTTCTAACATACATGTAGTACTGCAAATAATAGATGATGAAAGTTGACTGTTACATATAGCTGTATAGTCTGTGTTTATATAGACCAGGTCCATATAGGCAATGTGTAATAATGATGACAGCCACGTACTGCCTTGGATAGCAGTGCATGAGAAAGGAATATGACATCAAGCTAATCTTTCTTATATTCTGATTGTGTTATATTGATTTTGTTTGATCATTTCTAGGGGTACAGCAGAGGTAGAAGAGGAGGACCAAGTACTTTCATTTAATTCACTTACAGATGGAATCGGCGGAGTGACTATTGAACAGCTCACATTTGATAAAAAATATTTCCGTGCCAAGAGAGAGGTACTGAAACTTTAACTCTTTGGGCATTGAGATATAACTTGCAAGGAATGTTGCATATGCAAAGTGGTTATTTCCTAGCCTAGCTGAGATATACTTGATTAATAAAACACTATCTGCTGAGAATGTTATAATGTTTATATATGCATGTGATATATGCTTCATTTTTGTATTTGCCATTTAGGATTTTATGGAAAATATTGTCACCAACACCGCAAAGTAACACCAACTTCACACAATCAAAAAACTGTATGTCGATAAACACCAGTTTGAAGTTTGATATTTGTTAATTTAAAATATATATACCGGGTAACAAAGAAAATAATTACCCTCCACTGTCACTCTCAAAATTAAAAGAACTAACATGGTTGATGTATTTTCATGGGTAACTCAAAATGAGCAATTAAGCCTTAAAAATGAGTGTCATCTTGTAAAACCATAAATTGGTGTAAAACTCAGATTTTTAGTTTTACAAAGTATCACATACTGGCCCAAATACACCTGCATAAAAACCCAGGCGTACACAATGAAACAAAAATAAAGAAAGTGCACACATGACGTCTTTGTGGTGTTTACTAAGATTATCATGGTTTTTGTACTGGCAACAGAATAATTTTCAAAGACAGTGAAAGGGGAAAATGGTACAATGAGAGACAATGGACCACCTCGTTGTCTCCTCCATTACCACTGCCATTGTGTATATCATTGGGTTGTTTCTTTTATTGTTGTTGATGTTAATTTGTTGTTGAGCACTTATAAACTTACTTTATTCCACCTTGTTGTAGACAAGAATCACACAAGATGTAAAGAATGTGCTTGGTATGGAGCCAGAGGATCGCAAACCAGCTCAGCTGCAAATGGTAGGGATACATGTATTCATCTTCCCTCATGATGCTTACTGGAAATATTCTCAATTACCTATTAATACTGGCTTAACACCCACTGAGTTAAAATATGTCCAACACTGTAGCAACTGGGTATGTGTATAGCTGTTGGATTCGAGGCTGAATGTGTGAGAATGTCACATGCTATCTATTCATCACCTTATCATCAATAGAAACTGAGTTGAGAATTGTGAAGTTGTGAATAATATGAAATGTATCCCACTGGTGGTGAATCAACATGTTCTGTCTCTCCAGGCTCTTCGTGGTCTACAGTCCATTTCATCTTTTGCTGAGTACCCTTTACACATTCAGGAGAAACTTGTGCGAGTAGCATTCTTCTACAAGTGAGTTAAAGCAGATTGTAGTTCATAGCAGCTTGAGTTGGTGAAATATATACCCCCTGGTGTTCACTGCACTTTGCATTCATACAGGTTTTTATCCAATAGCCTATTTTTCATGTTCATTGAAAAAGTAACATTTTTAAAGGTTTAAATCACTCTGAATCGCTCAAGCAGCTTTAAAATGTTTTATATAACACCTTAGTAGATCCTTGTCATTTGATTGGAGGATTGTATGTCACGTGATATTTGATAAATAGACCAATTCATGGCTTACGTCACAACCGTTGAAATTTGTTCCATCCACCGTGCATTTTTGGTGCCATCCGATTTGTACCATTGCACGCCACGGACTCTAATACGTGATTGGTTAAGCGGCGTTCTATTTATTTGTCACTGCGTGCACGCGTACGCGTTGGTGTGCAATGCGCGTTACTGTAATAAGAGCATATAGTTTGCCAAGATTTTAAGCTTTTTTTGTCTCGCTAACTCTTAACATGTTATCCTCCAATCAAAATCAAATGACAGAGATCTACTTAGATGTTATATAAAACAAATAATGAATGTTTCACATTCGTAGAATGGAAAAAATAATTTCATTCGGTGACAGATGGACTGTTCCATTCCACTCGGCTTCGCCTCGTGAAATGGAACAGTCCATCTGTCACCTCATGAAATTATTTTTACCATTCCACTCATAAACATTCATTATTTGTATACCATCCAATGATCCTAGCTTACCTAAAAATCTAATGATTGAACATATTGAAAATGTTTTCTCTCTGTCCTTGTAGATCTGCTAAATGTCTCCCAAGATAATACTGTTCCATTTGCATTTCCCATTTTCAAATTGTTGAATCCTGTTGAATCTCACAGTATATTTACATGTTACTAATTTGCTAATTGCCTGGTTGACCTGTTCATGTATAATGATATTATATTTCATGCATTTGACTATAATATTAATATAATCCCATATTCCATTATTCTAACAGTATTCCTGCAAAGAGGGTAATTATAAGAGAAGGCCACAAAGCAGAGATATTCTACTTTCTGATAACAGGAACCGGTGAGCATACCATATGAATACTTCACATAAGTACATGTATAACTTCCATATAACCTTTCATTATGATGGTTGAAACATCCTTATTAGGTGATTTTAACTTCAAGCTGAAACATTCATTGCATAAATGTGTTTGTTTGTGTTTATTATTTTCATTGATCAGCTGTAGTCACTCATTGTGCAGTAAATCCAGTGACTGGTGAACCCATGTCAAATACCATACAGATGCTACGCAAAGGAGAATGCTTTGGTGAAAAGGAATTACTGCACAATATCAGGCGAACCCATACAATTACCGCAGAGGTCCCATGTGAACTCATTGCCATCGAAATGGAGGTATAAAACCATAATAAATGTCCATCCTTTTCAAAATGGTTATCAGGTTTGGGGGTTTCATTGTATTGTATTTACATTTTACACCATGAGTAATAAGTTACATGTACATTAAAACTAATACAGTTATACCAATGTATGACTCTTTTGAGTTGAAGAACTTTCTTAGTGAGAACATAAAGCAAATGAATTGAGTTACATAAATATATACCAGCATTTTATTTTAAAGTTTGTAGTTTAATTTAAAAGCATTTGTAGGATTTTGTATTCTTGATAAAGCCCTTGTTGAACAACCTCGGGTACTTCACCTGTCATATATAAACAAAGATGATATACCTACAATTTCTTCTCTTTAGTGATTTTCTGATGTATATGGTAATTAATTCTGATTCCTATAGCAAGAAAAACAATCACAGAACCCTGTTAAACATTCAAGCAAATACCCTTGTGTAATTTTGTGTAAGTTATTAGCAGAATAAACTATACTAACTACCACAACATAATGACGACAATTTCTGCAGGACTTTTTTGACATGTTCATGGGAGAAGGAGACCAAGGGAAGGAAATGGAGCATCTGAAATTCTTGAGGTAAGATGTTCTTATATCATGATAGCATGTGATTGCTTGTTTGTATTTGGGTGGTATGGTGTGGGCACTTAGAGGTATAGATTGATTCAAGTTGACAGTACTTTCAGACTGATGTAGTATGACTGCCTGTTTTTACACCAGTGGTAAATATTTGCTTCTGTGGTAATGAGCACACAAAAAATGATATAACAGCACAGTATGTTAAAACCCTAAATGCAGTAATGACTGGCACTGTACAGTATATCTTTACGAAAATCCATGTTTGAATATGATTTAGTATGCATGCCAAGTCTTCCTTGTGAACTAAATGCAGATTTGTGTTCTTGTACTTTTCAGGGTATTGCCTTTGTTGAAAGGATGGCCTGTACGGAAACTGAATGACCATCCCCAAATGGGACTCTTCCATTATTTTAAGTATGTAACTTGTATTACAATCAATGAATTCTTCATATTCATGATTGATGAGCGAGACAAAGACACAACTCAAAACCAGGCTGATTACATGCCACATGTACTAACATCTTGTATAAATGTGTACAAAACATATACTAAGCAGGTTTCACTAATAATTATAGGATGAATCCAAATAATGTATCATGTCTTAGACATAGCAGTGCATTAGTGGCCCTGGTACATGCTTACATAATTCTAAAAACTGCATTATTTAAACCTGACAAGAATGCATTATCACTGCATTTTATTATAAATAAAAAATGTGCTGCAATGAAAAGATAAAATGATATTTTCTGGTTTTGAACAGACGAGGAGAAGTTATAACCAAGGACAGTAATAATTCAGATTGGCTGTATATTATCAAGTCGGTGAGTAATACATGTAAAACAAGAAATTAATTGAGGGAAATGTATATTCCATTCAGTTGTGCAAAGAATGAAGATAAAGAACATGAACTTAAAGACATGGGAAATGTGTAGATCATAACATGCTTTACTGAAAAAGGACAGCAAGAAAGCAGTTCATTTGAACATCAATGGGTGACAATGGGGACAGGAAGGTAATTTTGTGAGATATTTCAGTTGATAAGAATACAGCAATAAAGCTACCTGCTACCTTCCCTTCCCTTCAAAGTGACAATATGGCAGTGCTAGATTCAAGTGAGCAGTTTCTTTTCTTGTTAAATGAACTCAGTTTTGTGCTAATTACTGTTTTAAATCATGCTGTATTTGTCAGGGTTCATGCCAAGTAATTAAAGAGTTATCTGAAGTGAGACCAGGCCAGCAGAGAAGGAGTAGTACATGTTCCGATCCTAACATCAATGATAAATTTGCTCCTAATGGACTCAATGTTGGTAAGTTCAGTGTCAGTTCATAATAGAAGGCTAAGGGCAGTTTGGAATATTTGCAGGTTAGCAAACTTTGCCATTACACAGTATTTAATTACCAAACTCTCTATTAAACTCAAGTATGGAATTATTCAGCATTGAATTACAAAAATCTGATTCATTTATGTATATTTGTTTGAAGGACCTAAAATAGACAACCGCAGGAGACGTACTTCAGTCAGGGAACAAGACATAAAGAGTGTTGGAGTACTACCGACATTTGACGACACCAAGGTTAGAAAGAGTAACAGTAATTTCTAGCTAGTCAAATATTTGTTGTGCCTTTCTTGTTTTCAAAACTCATGAGGTGATGATCTCATCTTTGTAAGCTTAATTGTCCTACATTGTTCTAGAATGTGATGGCAACAAGAACACATGCAGTTTACCCATGTGGCAATACACTGTATAAGCATTTAAAGGTATAATACATGCTTGGTAATGGTCACAGAACAGTACTCACACTTTGTCTGATCAAACATGTACGTAAAATAATAAACCTGTGAAAATTCGAGCTCAATCGGACATCTGAGTCACAAGAAAATAGCGGAAACCCAACTCAATTTGTCGAAGAAAACATAAAGAATGGTTTCAATCTTACCCCGAGATCAGAACTGTTTGCGGTCTTTGTTTGACTAATTTCTGGATAAATACAGGATTTCAGGCAGAAATATTTTAAAGTTATGTTTCTAACAGCACCATCTTCATACCTTGAAAGTCATAAATCTCTGAACATTTCTGTTTGGGTATGTAACCAATCGTGTACTGTACCTTTAAGCATTGTGCCATTTGAGGTAGTGGAATGTTAATGTACTATTTTTGTCATTCCGATTTCAAGTCTAGAGATGGTGACAGAAAAGCTGTGTTTGTACAACTAGACATGTTATTACCAAAGGATGTATTTGTAAGTATTTCAAAGCTCCTTCAAAAATCTATATCCATTTGATTTTAGCTTAGATTAGCTTTTGCCATAATAGTTTTACAAATTATTTAGAAACAAGACTAAATTTTGCATCAGTAAACTATATATGAGTAATATGTGTGATATATTGTTGATCTTTGCATTCAGTGTTAGTCTATTCCCTATTATGTTGTGTGTGTGTGTTTTGGGCCAATGACAACATCCTGAAATTTTTACTCTACCCAAGAACACGTAGGCCTATTGCACTGGTTTAAAGAATGACTAACTACATGTATCATATAATACACACACTTAAAACAACTTAAGTATTGGCTTTGTTTTGCTAGCTTCTGAATCTCAAAGCAAATGCCATTTTTTGTTTGTTGTTGTTTCTATTATAGGGGCTGCCATTCCTATGTTCAGAAGCAGGCATCATTGATGCTAAGCAACCAAGCCTCAGCCTGGTTAGTCGAGGGTCAGAGGTCATCATGCTCAATAAACGATTCTTCTTGGAGCATGCCAGTCAATATGTGAATCGTCATATCAAAGAGATAGTTCGTCCCTACCCTCTTCAAGAAACACTACAGAAACATCTACAAGCCCATTCCGACTGGGAACATTATAAGCAACAGACTCTATCCAATGCAGTTACAGGAACAAGACGAAAATCAGTAACACAACTCCCATGAAACAATACAAGCCTTTAAAATAAATAAAGGGTGCAAAAAAAGAAACTTCTGTTGATTTTGACGCCTGGCCCGACCCCTTTAAATCTAATTGGTTTGGGGTAAAATGAGTAGTCCGAGTGTTTAGAGCACATCTTAAGCTGTATTTTGATACCCTACTTGATGCCAAGGACTCAACCCTGTTCAATACACACACCATTGTTTGTCAAAAGGTACAAAACCAAAAGTTGCACTTTCAGGTATACAGGTTTAACATACCATGCCCTATATTGTTTGGGTCAACAATGGGTTACGCAGAGCTACACACTGTATACCTAAAAGTGCAACATTAAAGGGTTAAGGTGTAAAAATCAACGAAAGTTTCTTTTTGTGTCTATGGCATGTTCAGCTGCATTCAAAGCAAAATCGGTGCATTGATTGAGTTTGAAATTCAATTATTGCTGAAGATGACAATGTAAACTGATCCCTCCAGTTACATGCAATACTAATGTGTAAATTTTCCTTAGACTCAGAAACATCTGATCGAACCCCAATAAATAACATGTATTGCAGAAAGCTTCTTGTACTTCTCCGTTGTCATATTAAAAATATTTACACTTTATCTGTATGAAATGTACTTTGACTCATTACCTTGTATCTACACATTTACTTGGTTTTTATTATTGAACAGAAAGCGATTCACCTTCAAAAAGCTTCTATTGCAGATTGTACTGTAGATGTATACAGGGTGTCTCAAAAAACTTTACACTTTTGAAATGGCTGCCATATAAAAAAGATATATGATTCTGGGGGGAAATGCTGATATGTATGGAAAGCTTATACACTCAACATTCATATGACACTAAAAAGTCCATAAATGATTCATTAACCTTTCCCCAAGAATCTTATATTTTCTATTTCGCAGCCATTTTAAAAGTATAAAGGTTTTTTTTTACTTGTATAAGCTGAACAGAGTGAGGAGCAGTGACTAAGTTCATAATCCCTTTATCAATGCTGTACCTGAGTTCTGGTCTAAAATATTTTCTTCTTTTAAAGGAAAAATAACAAATTTTTGCATGACAGCACTTATGTTGAAGTGTTGAAGTTGAAGGAGAAATAGCACTCTGTACCAATGCTAAGATTATAGATCAAAATGATGACAAATATCACATAGAATCAAAAGTGACATCATTTTAGTGCTAAATACTTCTTTACACTAACATGTGGCCTTCAAATATCTGTGTGACTAGTCTCCACTTCACAGTGATGGTTAATACTGTGCACAACTTGTAAATATTAAAAGAATGTTTCTTTTGTCATTAGTAATTGAGACAATCAATGTAATTAAAAAAAGATAAAGTCACTGTGAAACCTACTGTAATTTCTTAGTCATACAAACCACATTTCTTAGGAACACTTGTTGCTCTCACTTATCAACAATTTCTGTTAATTCATGTTAGGGCAGGTAATTTTACCCTAAGCCATGAATTACAGCAAATAATAACAAATAGACTGTAATGAGATACATGTATTGTCAACAAATGAAAGAATCAAAATCAAAATTGGTTGTGGAAGTTTGATGGACATCAGGACACATGGCATCAGTGTCATCAGTATTCAAGACCAGCTTGTACACAGTTAGTAAGAGTCCTAACACCGTAACACTGGTTGCAGATGTTTGGGGTGGATAGGATTCAGTTTAAAATCCACTAAATCAATCCAACAAAGTAAAACCTTTTACTTCACTCTTATGTTTTATAATTCATTATGTACATTAACCATCTGTAACAAAATATTACCTAAGCCTTTAAAACCCTGTATAAAAATATGAATGTGCTTAGTCTGTGTGATATCTGTACAGCGCCCAACTGAGCATATGCTTTACATTTATACATGAACAAATGCAAAACATCATGCTTCAAATTTGAATAAAACATTAATCTGGTTGCAAGGAAAGTATATCAAGAAAAACAATATCAAAGATTCATCTCTGGTTTAAAAAAAAAAGGTAAAAAGAAGTGCAACATGTGCCAGTCCCCTCTCACCTTTTCAAGACAATATGTGGTATATTTACCAAGTGTGAATGGGCAATGATCCTATGCATTTCAACCTGTAAAGTAATAATAATTATAGTTTGCTTGACTTTCAAAACAGCCCTATATATACATGCATGACTTGTTGACATTGTGTCATGTTGACCAATTTTCATTTGACTATTTCACAGATTATTATTTTTACAACAATATAACAAATCTCGATATTTCCTGAGTGGATAGTTACATAAATTTGAAAATATTCCAGACAACAAGGCAATAACAATGCCATAATTATAATTGTCTCAAATAAAATAGAATAATTTTATAAAAAGAGAAATTACACAAACAGATCATAAATAAACCAAACTTTTGTCAACAACATCTCTGTGTTGGGTGTGCTATATTCAATAGGGCTTTTCACACTATCCAAAATCTTGGGGTTGGAACCGGATCGAATCCAAAGATTTTTGTCAACCCTTTTTACTCTTGAAAAGTTTCTATCCTGAGCCAATCCAGGTAGGATGGCCGAACCTGATCGAAAGCAACCCTGATAGGGAGCAGGGTTGAAAATCTCAATCCTGTTCCAAACTGAATTTGTTTGCTGAGATCCGTGTCATATGAGCCGGTTCATCATAAACGTAGTGTGAACAATGCACTTCTTCAATCCCATTTAAAAACTTGCTAGGTTGAACCAGGGCGGATCCGGCTGGTTTCAGCACGGATCAAAAAGGTGACATTGTGAAAAGGCCTAATGTTAACCTGTATGTTCACATAGACCTTTTCATCCACTGAACCCCTCTTAATACCAACATATGATAGGTGAACTACCTAAACTCACATGCAAATGTCGGTTCGTCAGGGTTTATGCAGAGTTCATTTAATAAAGAATTATCTGAAGTGAGACCAGGGGCTTATTGCATGAAACACTAAAATTGATCTTATATTGACAATTCATCTTAAGTTTGCTCTTAAGAGTTATCTTCAGTGAGACCAAGGGCCGATTTCAAATCCAAATCCAAATCCATCATTAAACGGAAAATGTATCGTTACTTTGTGTAGCAATTTTCCGTGTAGCAATGGATTTGGGCTTTAGCGATGATCACAATGCGTTATTGAAATCTGGCCCATGGGCAGCAGAGAAGGAGTAGTACGTGTTCTGATCCTATTGAGACATTTGCTCCTGATGGACTCAGTGTCCATTGTACTACGCTTATTACATTTATTGTGGAATTATTGAAGGTTTAAATGGTCTAAGGGGAAAAGGAACAAACATTCACTCTGTAAACCTTCTATGCACCTTTCCATTCTGAAGTCACTGGCTAATAGTTATCAAATTATTTATTTATTTATTTATTGGATAAGGGCAATTCCAGCGTAACGGACATGACAATTTCACAGTTTTTGCCTTTTTTAGAGGATCATAAAGTAGGATTGGCAGTTTGCAAACAATTTTAATTAGGCTTATCAGACACATTTAACTATCAGTGACATATGTAATAAATTTTATGTAATTTCATTGAACAGTTGTAGAGAAAATGCACTTCTTGTGACCGTAACGGACATGACATCAAGTGGCATTTGGTGTCATGTCCGTTACGGTCACAAGAAGTGCATTTTCTCTACAACTGTTCAATGAAATTACTTAAAATGTATTACATATGTCACTGATAGTTAAATGTGTCTGATAAGCCTAATTAAAATTGTTTGCAAACTGCCAATCCTCTAAAAAAGGCAAAAACTGTGAAATTGTCATGTCCGTTACGCTGGAATTGCCCATAAAGATCCTGCTTGGATCAGGCCTTCCCAACTCTAAGCAAATTACTTATTTCTTCACAAAAGTATAAAACATAATTAACCAAAAAAAAATATCTTCCAATACCCACCCAGGCAATAATAAACATATAGCAAATATTTTAATAAATAAATTAAAATTCAAACAAAATAAATAAACCTTGTACAACATGTGATCGATCACTTTTGTTTTATGCCTCAGCATTTCTAAACATTTGAAAACAAAAATTTAAAATAACTAGTTGATCTTCATTAGCCTTGTTTGTTGCTAAAATATCTTGCCATTATGCAATCAGATATAAAGTGGCTGGCTTAACGATGCAAATATCAAATTAAAATGTGACTTTTCAAATACCTGCATGAATTCATAAAAATATGTAAACCGATAAATAAATGAAACTAAAACAAATGTTCACATGTAAAACTGTGCATATAAATGACCCAAACAATGGGAGACTTTTGAGAACTGGTCTTCAAGTCAACAGCGCACGCAATTGTGACAATTGCGTGCGCTGTTGACTTGAAGACCGGTTCTTAAAAGTCTCCCATTACCTGTACCGGTATATCCAATAACTATAAACACCCGAACAGCTGCACACCTACCCGCCCGCCAAGTCATGTAATAATTACAGTACAATAAAAAAAAATACATTCTAAATCTTACCTGTACAAATCCAAATGGCAGAAAATTCTGTGCTCACAAGACCCTTTCTCAAAAATGATGGAGGAATTTTCAGTTTTGCTCATTCAAAAGTTTTTGTAATTAAGGATTTCTTGTTTACTTGACTAACTTGGAAATGTTGAGCTAACCATGTAATGAAGAATGAGGATCATATGCACAAAATTATATGTTATAAGATTGCCATAAGATTTGGCCATGTTGACATCCAATGGAAATCAAACAAATATGTAGAAATAATTTAGAACATTAAAACGGTGGCAAAATTGTGGGTAATCACAAGCAAGAGATGCAGATGAAATATAATACAGATAGAGTCTTACTTCTATAAATCCTCCTCTCTGAAAATTGGTTGACTTGGTACACTGACAGCTTCTTCAGAAGAATCTTCTATTCCTGCTGGCGTGGCACACAGCATGTTTACACTCACTCTCATGGGAAACTGTACGTGTTTGTCCACAGTCAGAACTACCGCTTCCTGCAAGTATTGTATGGTTTCATCTTTTTATTTCATTTTTGAAATCAATTTCTGGTTTGATTTCATCAAATGTAGGGTATATTTATGCTTTGATTGTCAGGACAAGAATAATATAAGATTTGTCTGTTTCATACAAGGTAAAATCATACTTTCGTTTTTGTCAATGAAATACAGATTCATGGGCAAAAATATCAAGGAAGATACAATAACAGTCATCCGTGGAAATTTCAGTCCCATACAGTGCCCACTTTTTGAGAAAACAGTGAAAAAGGGTCACAGTATTTCTTAAGTCTTTTCTCTTTTATTGTTGATCTTTAAAAGATCACAAATAATTTTAGTCACTGGTTTTACTCTTTTCTGGATAAATACAGCATAGAATTTCAGGCAGAAATCTTTTAACGGTATGTTTCACCATCTTTATACCCTGTAATTTATAGGTAAATCTGTGAAGATTTCTGTTTCGGTATGCTACCAAAGTATGATACTACCTTTAAAGTTATATCTATCATGTGCAATTCTATTTTTAAAAAGATGCTTATTAGTACCTGTACAACATCTAGGGCCAATTTCACTTAACTCTCCTTCTTCTTCTTAACTCTTCTCTTCTCTACAATGTGTCAATGAGATCCATTTCACCAAACACATTGCAAGGGGGGCGTGTTTAATATCCACTTTAATGTTCTTATATGAGGCTACAAATGTAGCTTGTGTATCCCTATGACTGTTTGCTGCATTTTATTTTGTCATTTTATAGTATGGATGAAAGAAAGAACCAAACTACTGAATAAATGGAAACTCTATCAAGAAGATGCATTTCTTTGCCTTAGATAGGCCATCTGGATTAATACTACTGTTTAATATCTTAAGATTTATGCAATATCATAAATGATTGCCACAATTTGTAAATATTATGCAGAATACACGTGAAATATATTAATTATGGGATAGACAAAATATTGTAACTTTACCTCATCTTTATTTAGACTTAATACTTTCAGCTCACCACACTTTTGATAGAGAACATGTCCCTGACTGTCATAAGAGATCACACGGACTCTGTACATACATGAAGAACAACATACAGTATATTCCATCAATAAGTCAATGATGTATCTGGTAGAAAGTATCTGATATCATGGTACATGAGACATGGGGTATGGTGCATGGTGTCTGGTGCATTGAGTATGGAACATGGTGCAGTGGGTATGGAACATGGTGCACAGGGTATGGAACATGGTACACTGGGTATGGAACATGGTGCACTGGGTATGGAACATGGTGCACTGGCTATGGAACATGGTACACTGGGTATGGAACATGGTACACTGGCTATGGAACATGGTGCACTGGCTATGGAACATGGTGCACTGAGTATGGAACATGGTGCACTGGCTATGGAACATGGTGCACTGGGTATGGAACATGGTACACTGGGTATGGAACATGGTGCACTGGATATGGAACATGGTGC
Source organism: Astropecten irregularis (assembly GCA_963971285.1). Lineage (NCBI taxonomy): Eukaryota > Metazoa > Echinodermata > Asteroidea > Paxillosida > Astropectinidae > Astropecten > Astropecten irregularis. The sequence goes on from OZ020263.1 coordinate 7,571,325, forward strand.
ACAGGGTACGTAACATGGTGCACTGGATATGGAACATGGTGCACAGGGTACGGAACATGGTACACTGGGTATGGAACATGGTGCACTGGGTATGGAACATGGTACACTGGCTATGGAACATGGTGCACTGGATATGGAACATGGTGCACTGGGTATGGAACATGGTACACTGGCTATGGAACATGGTGCACTGGGTATGGAACATGGTGCACTGGGTATGGAACATGGTGCACTGGATATGGAACATGGTGCACTGGGTATGGAACATGGTGCACTGGGTATGGAACATGGTGCACAGGGTACGGAACATGGTGCACTGGATATGGAACATGGTGCACTGGGTATGGAACATGGTGCACTGGGTATGGAACATGGTGCACTGGATATGGAACATGGTGCACAGGGTATGGAACATGGTGCACTGGATATGGGACATGGTACACTGGGTATGGAACATGGTGCACTGGGTATGGAACATGGTGCACTGGGTATGGAACATGGTGCACTGGATATGGAACATGGTGCACAGGGTATGGAACATGGTGCACTGGGTATGGAACATGGTGCACTGGGTATGGAACATGGTGCACTGGATATGGAACATGGTGCACTGGCTATGGAACATGGTGCAGTGGGTATGGAACATGGTGCAGTGGGTATGGAACATGGTGCAGTGGGTATGGAACATGGTGCACTGGCTATGGAACATGGTGCACAGGGTATGGAACATGGTGCACTGGGTATGGAACATGGTGCACTGGATATGGAACATGGTACACTGGGTATGGAACATGGTGCACTGGCTATGGAACATGGTGCACTGGCTATGGAACATGGTGCACAGGGTACGGAACATGGTGCACTGGATATGGAACATGGTACACTGGGTATGGAACATGGTGCACTGGATATGGAACATGGTGCACTGGCTATGGAACATGGTGCACTGGCTATGGAACATGGTGCACTGGATATGGAACATGGTGCACTGGATATGGAACATGGTGCACTGGATATGGAACATGGTGCACAGGGTACGGAACATGGTGCACTGGATATGGAACATGGTGCACTGGATATGGAACATGGTGCACTGGATATGGAACATGGTGCACAGGGTACGGAACATGGTGCACTGGATATGGAACATGGTGCACAGGGTACGGAACATGGTACACTGGGTATGGAACATGGTGCACTGGATATGGAACATGGTGCACTGGATATGGAACATGGTGCACAGGGTACGGAACATGGTGCACTGGATATGGAACATGGTGCACAGGGTACGGAACATGGTACACTGGGTATGGAACATGGTGCACTGGGTATGGAACATGGTACACTGGGTATGGAACATGGTGCACTGGGTATGGAACATGGTGCACTGGATATGGAACATGGTACACTGGGTATGGAACATGGTGCACTGGGTATGGAACATGGTGCACTGGGTATGGAACATGGTACACTGGGTATGGAACATGGTACACTGGGTATGGAACATGGTGCACTGGGTATGGAACATGGAACACTGGGTATGGAACATGGTGCAGTGGGTATGGAACATGGTGCACTAGGTATGGAACATGGTGCACTGGATATGGAACATGGTGCACTGGGTATGGAACATGGTACACTGGGTATGGAACATGGTGCACTGGGTATGGAACATGGTGCACTGGGTATGGAACATGGTGCACTGGATATGGAACATGGTGCACTGGGTATGGAACATGGTGCACTGGGTATGGAACATGGTGCACAGGGTACGGAACATGGTGCACTGGATATGGAACATGGTGCACTGGGTATGGAACATGGTGCACTGGGTATGGAACATGGTGCACTGGATATGGAACATGGTGCACAGGGTATGGAACATGGTGCACTGGATATGGAACATGGTACACTGGGTATGGAACATGGTGCACTGGGTATGGAACATGGTGCACTGGGTATGGAACATGGTGCACTGGATATGGAACATGGTGCACAGGGTATGGAACATGGTGCACTGGGTATGGAACATGGTGCACTGGGTATGGAACATGGTGCACTGGATATGGAACATGGTGCACTGGCTATGGAACATGGTGCAGTGGGTATGGAACATGGTGCAGTGGGTATGGAACATGGTGCAGTGGGTATGGAACATGGTGCACTGGCTATGGAACATGGTGCACAGGGTATGGAACATGGTGCACTGGGTATGGAACATGGTGCACTGGATATGGAACATGGTACACTGGGTATGGAACATGGTGCACTGGCTATGGAACATGGTGCACTGGCTATGGAACATGGTGCACAGGGTACGGAACATGGTGCACTGGATATGGAACATGGTACACTGGGTATGGAACATGGTGCACTGGATATGGAACATGGTGCACTGGCTATGGAACATGGTGCACTGGCTATGGAACATGGTGCACTGGATATGGAACATGGTGCACTGGATATGGAACATGGTGCACAGGGTATGGAACATGGTGCACTGGCTATGGAACATGGTGCACTGGCTATGGAACATGGTGCACAGGGTATGGAACATGGTGCACTGGATATGGAACATGGTGCACTGGATATGGAACATGGTACACTGGGTATGGAACATGGTGCACTGGGTATGGAACATGGTGCACAGGGTATGGAACATGGTACACTGGGTATGGAACATGGTACACTGGGTATGGAACATGGTGCACTGGGTATGGAACATGGTGCACTGGGTATGGAACATGGTGCACAGGGTATGGAACATGGTGCACAGGGTATGGAACATGGTGCACTGGATATGGAACATGGTGCACTGGCTATGGAACATGGTGCACAGGGTATGGAACATGGTGCACTGGCTATGGAACATGGTGCACATGTATGGAACATGTTGCATTGGGATGATACAAAGTAATACATTACATACAGTATTTCAGCAGCTTACATCAAATACAAGTTAATATTTCATGCCTACCTGAACATGATATTGCGAGTATTTTGCACACTCACACTAGCTACAACAGGATGTGTCACAGTGTTTCGACGAAATATGAGTAACCTGCAAATGAAAGGAAAAACAATTATCCATCAAAAAATCTGATAATTGCACCCATCTTAAGTTAAAAGAAACCAGGTATACCCATCAAAATCTTTTGAGGAATGTTTTTTCATGATGATTACTGGTATTGTTATCTTTGGATCAATAAGGCTTTTACATATTTTTTTCAGATGCATCAGCAAATTATGATTGTACTTTTAACTAAGAAATATGATTTCTGTTTTCTTTGTGGGGGAAAAGGTGTTGGGGATTTTTCCGTTTAACAAAACCATTAATAGAAGCAAACATGTGACGTGTTGTGCTGAGTTATTTTGCCAAAAGCGCCTCCCTTCTTTGGACAGTGTATTATGCTATGAACTCCCGCAGAATTCTTTTGCTAAAATTTAATTTTTTAACAGTTCTGTAGAACCCATAACTATAACAAAATGTTCAATTTTAGCACAACAATTCTACGGGAGCTGTGTTCTTTTGACACCATGATTTCACTTGTCACTAATATGGTAGCTGACCTATAACAAACTAATATATATTGAAGGAACTCACCTGTTTGCAAAGGTGAAGAGGACATCCATCCCATAATTATAACCAGTCCACCTCCAACAGTACTGTAAATAAATCAGGTGGAATATATATATCTTACTTTTTTAATACATATAGAAGCTGAAGAGTAAATTAAACCTTTTATTCATACAATGCTTATCAATAATGGAATTCTGAGGGAATTTACAATCTGGTTAAATATATAATTAGGCAAGTCAGACTTCAAGATATGTTTGGGGTGCAAAGAACAGCACAGGAACGGTTAGTGGTAGGGCCATGTTAACTATTTGTAAGAGAAAATAATCCTGTCACTTAGTCTAAACCAGTGTTAGCCATTTGAATAGGGTAATTATAAACTCACATCTATTTCTCTTGCAATGACACGACCACATCGCAATGATTGCTGGTAAAATACCTCAGCAGAGACTGTATTCTCATCTGGTCTGTATGATATGTTTGAAGGAAAAAATTAACTCAGGATTGTGTTACATGTATATTCAAAATGGTTTAAGGTACAACAGTTATCACTGAAGGTTACTGCAGTCAAATTTTCCTATCTATTGGACAGAAAAAGACCTGGGTAGTGGGTACTACTCTATTCAACCACTATTTCTAAATAATATGAGTTTTAAGGCTACTCATAGTCACGGTAGTAATAACAAGTTTGGTAGTAATTTAGCTGTAGCACCAAGTGACAATAATGATCTCTTTTGTGAGTGTGAGTTGGTTGGAGAAACCAAACGTAAAGATGCTTACCCATTATTGAGGCCTTGCTCGATTGCCAACATGCTTTGCCATTGTTGCTGGTAAACTGGCAGCAACCAATCTAATACAGAAAGGATGCAGAGGGTTAAGTTGGGTAAAGTTAAAAGGATCATCAGGATAATCTATTATCTTAATCACATAAACACCATATAAAGACTAGGCAGTACAAGCAAAGAAAGGTGCAAAATGAGTTTCCTATAAAGAAAACCTTTACGTTTAAAAAAAAGAGAACTCTGAGCACAATCAACTGCACTGTTTGACATCAGCAATTATAAGTATTTATGCTTCAGAAAGGAAAAGAAGCAAACTGAAAGGCAACCCTGGTGCGTTACCTACCAATTACAATACTAACATGATTCCCTTAATTAGCAAATACAGCACACTCATTGCCAAATTCAAATTTATTTTCACTTTAGGTTCTTGTTCAGATCAATTGCAAGTTACAATCTGCCAAACAGAGCATATTTGAATGATTCTTGTCAAACTAAGGTAAATTAAGGAATGATCCCAGCTTTTCAAGGACAGCAATCCATTTTCAGGATTTGAAAATAAGCATGAGATTCAAGCATGGTAAATAGAAAGGTATAATTTAACAGTTCTAATTATTTAGGAATCATCAAATCATCACAAGGGAAACTGACTGAATTTAAAGTCATTGAACAAAAAAAATTGACTGGAGCGCGATTTGAACCGGCGACCTTCTGAATACCCTACAGGCACTCTACCAACTGAGCTCAGAGAGAAATGATATGTTTTTCCAACATACAGTTTGTTAAAAATATGCGGGTTAATTCAAACTGAAAGTTTTGCATGCACTGACTCTTACCTTTTGGTATGATGTGATCTTTTTGTACATGCTTGCTTGCAGCCAGGTCATTTATGATATGCTGTAGGCGAACTCCTCTAAATAATGACATGTATTTCTGTCCTCGCTCAGTTTGAAGGAAAGCACCTGGTTCTGAATGATGGACCAATAGTTAATTATATGAAGCCTGTATATTCTGCACCATAAGTGCCTGTCCAGAAATCTCAGGCAGAAACAGGGTTAGCAAAAGCAAGAAAAACAGGATCACAGCATTTGACAAGATTCTATTCAGCAAATCAGCAAGTGCAGTGTATACAGTGCTTCAACATATCTGAAAGAATCAATCTTATCTAAATAAACTTTTAATATACATCTAAAAAAAACTTACTGTATGCCCTGAAGAATTTATCAGCATCTTTGCCTAGGTTCTTGAAGTTACCATTCCAGGAAGGAACAATCTTCAAGAACACAAACTGTGGAAGAAAAATCAACCAGATGTGAATGGCTCAGTACATTTATTGGAAATAGCAGTTCCAGATATTTCTTTATACTTTGTCTAATACTACAAGGTACTTCACAAGGGTACTTCTGTCTTTTTATATCCACCTAGCCTTGAACAAGACATTCACTGTACGGCCTTACTTTATCCCCTAACCATGCCCCTCATCCTAAGTATCCACTCACCATATGCCCAAACTCTACACCTCTACAACCATCCCCTCACCCTATCAACTCACTGTATAACCTTACTCTATCTCCTCAACCATACCCCTCATCCTAAGTATCCACTCACCATATGCCCAAACTCTACACCCCTACAACCATCCCCTCACCCTATCAACTCACTGTATAACCTTACTCTATCTCCTCAACCATGCCCCTCATTCTAAGTATCCACTCACCCTGTGCCCAAACTCTACACCCCTTCAACCATCCCCTCACCCTATCAACTCAATGTATAACCTTACTCTGTCTCCTCAACCATACCCCTCATTCTAAGTATCCACTCACCATATGCCCTAACTCTACACCCATTCAACCATCCCCTCACCCTATCAACTCACTGTATAACCTTATTCTATCTCCTCAACCATACCCCTCATTCTAAGTATCCACTCACCCTGTGCCCAAACTCTACACCCCTTCACTCATCCCCTCACCCTATCAACTCACTGTATAACCTTACTCTATCTCCTCAACCATACCCCTCATTCTAAGTATCCACTCACCCTGTGCCCAAACTCTACACCCTTCAACCATCCCCTCACCCTATCAACTCAATGTATAACCTTACTCTATCTCCTCAACCATGCCCCTCATTCTAAGTATCCACTCACCCTGTGCCCTAACTCTACCCTCCTTCAACCATCCCCTCACCCTATCAACTCACTGTATAACCTTACTCCATCTCCTCAACCATACCCCTCATTCTAAGTATCCACTCACCCTATGCCCAAACTCTACACCCCTTCAACCATCCCCTCACCCTATCAACTCAATGTATAACCTTACTCTGTCTCCTCAACCATACCCCTCATTCTAAGTATCCACTCACCATATGCCCTAACTCTACACCCATTCAACCATCCCCTCACCCTATCAACTCACTGTATAACCTTACTCCATCTCCTCAACCATACCCCTCATTCTAAGTATCCACTCACCCTGTGCCCTAACTCTACCCTCCTTCAACCATCCCCTCACCCTATCAATTCAATGTACATGTATAACCTAACTCTGTCTCCTCAACCATGACCCTATCTTAAGTATTCACTCACATATGCCCAAATGCTACATCCCCTTAACCATGCCCATCGTCATATCCACTATCATCTTCATTTCTATCAGATTGGTTGCATACCTTTTTGACCATTGAATATACATCCATCTCTACTTGCAGCACAAAGAGACTAGGTGACCTGATGACCTTCTCAAATAACTCCAAACTGTGAACAAATTAGAATTATTATTAATACCGAGTCATTTCAACAACTTTGTTATTTATCATTAGACACTTTTCAGACATTATATTACGGTAATTGTCCTATTTTGACTGATCTTATGTTATTCAAACAGAATGTTGATGACACAAACAAGATAAGAAATAGCATGTTTTAATATTATTATAACCACGACGTACCACTTGATCACTTTCACTAAATCATATCATTGTAATAGATTAGATTTGGTTGCTGACCTCAATTCTCTTAGAAGGGATGCTCTTTGCATGTCCATCAAATTCTGCTCCAGCCAATTAATGCAGCTGAAATGGAGGAAAGACAATAATGCATTTTATAAAGTTTTATGTACATGCTTATGATAAATACATATGAAATATTGACTAACTTAAATGAAAAAAAGGGGAAACAGTGTTAAGAATGAAAAATAGGTTTTCAGGTTAACATGATCTTGGTGAGAAGCACTTTAACCATGTGGCAGAATATTTACACAGGTTCTTCATGGTGAGAATACATTCAGTCTATCTTACCTCCAGGGAAGGTTAATGCATAGCCAGTCTTAAAAGAGTTAGCCTGCTTGGATCAGGCTTAAAAGTGTCTTTGTTTGGAATTTCCCTTTAATACTTGATTGCATGTTATAATAACTTTTGTAGCCAAAAAAGCAATTATTACTTAGTTATTGATGATTTCAACAGAATAGCCTTGGGCTGACAGAGGGGGTTTCTGAGGGCAGGCTGAATCCTGTGGTTAATATGATGATAATGAGTTATACTGACGAGGGTTTCATTCCATTTTCCATTTTTATTGTCCATTGTGATTCAAGCCGTCCAGCAAAATATCTGTGATTATGTGCACACAGAGTTCATACTGTACATGTTACGCACATCATAGCCGGGAAATTTGTCAGTAACCATGGGTGAATCATTTACCCCTACAAGGGGCTAACAAAGACTGGTTTATAGCAATGGGCTAACTTTGTTGTCTTACTCAAGACCAGCTAAGAGAGAAAGTCATCTTTAGTCCACATCCTTAAGCCCACCATTTAAGACCATTTTATTGCAATCCGCCCCAGGTAAAGGTCACTTGGTATGAACAATGATTTTAATAGGCATGTGTATTCTATGTACATGTATATGTAACTTCATGATGGAATAAACTGCCTCCAATTTCACATCATGACCCTTTTAAACTTGATGAGGACAATTGAAACCCACAGGAGTCATGGTGCTCAAATGGGGATAAATGACAAGCGTAAATCTTTCCATGATCAGAGCATGATGACAGGATCCAATCCTGATTTAAATTCATCTCCAACACAATGCTAAATCTTGTGTAAAGTGGCAAAATGCATGACTACAGGTAACTATTCTGAATCTGTAGTGTACTTCATGAAAAGCATGCAGATTTTCATTAAATTGTGTGCATGCATTAGTAGAAATTACACTTACTTCTGTGTGACTGTTTGCAGTCCATAGGCTGATGCAGCTGTGTGATAACAACAAACTGTCTTTGTGCTGTAGAAGACAGAACAAATACATACAATACATCCTGTAAATTAATAAAATCATTATCATATCTGTTGTCATTGAATGCATACATTGACCCAGCTTGATCAACCAGGTTTGACTTCTTTAAAACCACGATTTGTCAATAACAGCGCCTTAAGTAAAGCTTCAAAGCGCTTTATATTTAACCAACAAAAAAATGAAAATTACAGTTATACACTATTATTATATCGCCTAAATTCTTTAGGTACAATGTTAAAAATGTTGCATGTATTCTGCATAGTTTTGTTTAACATTACTTTATCTAATGACAATTTGCTGAGGTTTAGCTACAAGCCTTCAAATTAATTTTGAAAACAAAAACAGCACTCATACGTAATTAAATGGCTTTTAAATTAGTTTTTCTAAGATGCTCTAATATTTCATTGTCAGCTCATAATAATATTTCATTGTCAGCTCATAATAAAACAAATTGTTTATAAATAGTCTGTAACCTGGCATTGATGGATTCTGTTCATATCACATCATAGTTGAAATCTTATAACTGGAGAAAATCCTTATATCTTTTAATTTACCGGTAATCTTTATAAACACCTGATCTGATGGAAAACTTGTACCCCTAAGCCAAACTGTGAGCCAAAACAAAAGTACAAACCTTCCCCGTCAATGACCTACAATTTGCCAATGACTGCACTCTGGTGGTCCATAATGAGGAAGATCTACAGGAGGTAACCTCCTCTAGGTTTGCTAATGCTCCAAGAAACTCAGGCCAGAATGGGGAAAGCTTGCTCTGCATTTTATATCAGGTTGTGGTACTGCCTGCCATACTTAATGGATGTCAGACCCGGACCCTATACCAGAATCAATTGAGAAAGCTCAACAGTCCAACCATAACAGCATCAGATTTGCTCTATTAAGAAAATTACATGGTGGGACAACATATCTAACACCAAAGTGCTTGCCCAGCCAAAGATGCCTGTGGCCTCAACTCAAGTCATGAAGGCTCAACTAAGATGGGCAGGCCAAGGACATTGTGTACATGGAGAACTGACAGTGGGTAAACCGGCACCGAGGCAGGCCAAAACTCCACTACAAAGATGTGCTCAACCGGAATCTCACGAGAGCGTCCATCTATCCTGAGGACTGAGGAGTCATAAGCAATGGAGTCAAAACAGTGGATACTGTGCCCAGAGCACAAATGAACTAATGAAGCTCACCACTTCAAACCGCACCACAGACCAGCAGCTTCTAACATAACTGAGTCTCCCTCCACATTCTGTGGAAAGATCTGCTGATCAAGGATTGGCCTGGCAAGCCACTCCAAACCACACTTAAAGTCAGCACCCCCCCCCCCCATAAGAAATCATCTGAGAGAGAGAGAGACATAATCAAACACTGTTTCCATTTCTTACTTACAAAATGGAACTGAACAATGAATTGACTATGGTTGAGTGGAACTGATTGTACTGAATTTTTACCAAAATCTAATCACAATAATGCAAGATCAGTTTTCTGCATAGTATACATTGACTTTACTTAATAGAGTATTTAAAGGCATTGCATACGTTTGGTAATGACTCTGAAAATTTATGGCAATAAAAACTTACTTGGTGAGAAGTACAGCTGCTTTGGATAGTATAATGCATATTGAGAAAAGTTCAATTCGAAGGACCGCGGTTATGGAAAAATATGTCACTTTTTATCTCCAAAAATTATGAATCTGAGAAGCGTTATGGCCGTAACGCTTCTCAGCTATTGACTAACTGTTATCTGGCGTGAAATAACCGCTCTAGTTTGTCGCCAAAATCTCACAAACGCTACCACCTTTTGAATTGAAACTTTCACAGGTTTAGTTTTATGGTATATATATACAATTATATTGGTTTGAAACAAACAATAGGCTCAAATTACCAAACGTATGCAATCCCTTTAAGTCTGAAACCATACTGTACTTCTTACCTTATTGTTTCAGTCATAATGTCAGCACACTGGCAGATCAGTCCATCCTTCAAATATGATAATATATCAATAAGTTAATTAATGTATAGTCTACTACAATGTATGTTTATTTAATGGGAGACTTTGGAGAATCGGTCTTGAGTCAACAGCGCATGCGCAAACCATGCTTGTGCAATTGTGAGCATGGGCGCATTGTTTTGCGAATGCGTGCGCATGCGCTGTTGACTTGAAGACCAGTTCTCCAAAGTCTTCCATTTAATTAACCTTTGAGAATGATCCTGTTATGATCTAAACGCACACCACGCACATGGTTAAATGATCCCTGGGATCAGGCGCGGTTCTACGGGGGGTGGGGGGGGGGTTCGGGGGGGGGGGATTGGGCGGGCCTAGTGGGGGCTGTAGCCCCCCAAAAATTTTGTCTAGCCCCCCTAAAAAAATGCAACTGAAAAAAAAATCTTGGAAATACTGGATTTTTTCAGTTATTAAGCGAAACTTACAAAAAAAAACGTGTTGTGAAGGCTATACAAGAACACAAAATAATGGCTCTTCTAGCCCCCCTCCCCCCCAAAAAAAAAAATTCGGCTCTAGAACTGCGCCTGCCTGGGATATGGCGGTGTGTGCGTGGTTTCATGGCTTCTGACTGCCAAAAGAACAACGATAAATGACTATTGGGGTCACCACCAACGTAGGGCTGGATAGCTCAGTTGGTAAAGCGCCTGTACGGTATTCAGGAGGTCATCGGTTTGAATCCTGCTCCAGTCAATTTTTCTTTGTTCACTTTTCATGACTTTAAACTCGGTCAGTGGTTATTTGATGATTATATCCTTGCATTTTAATTGAATTAATTATCAACAAGTTACAAAGTGATAAAATATTGCTTCATGATAACAAAACATGACTTACATTTGCCATTGCATTAATAGTAATGAATACTCAGTACTTTGAGTGCTCATGACAAAACTGTGCAAGCTTGTTCAGGCTGGAATTGAACTTGTTACTATCTATTTGATTTACTGATTCACTTATTTAATGCTCACTAACTAGGTTCATATTAACACACTAATGGTACATGACATGATAGTAAGAATAGCTCCATGGGTGTGTTTACAGTGATTATGATAGCTTAATGAGTGATTACAATTCCGAATTCATGGCTACTACATGTATATGCAGCCCCTTCAAAGAATACCGTACATGTAAATGAAGCAGTCAGGCTGTTAAGCAACGGCAATCACCAAATGTCAAATGATCACTTTTTTCTAAAGACAAATTACATGCACTAAGACGAGAGGTGTATGATTGTGTGACAAAATGTACACTATTATAATCGACCTACATACTCTAGGCCCTACATGTAGGACAGCTTATTGCTTCTTAGGGGGGAAGGGGGTGTCAAAATCTCAAAATGTTTGATTATCTCATTTTTGCAAGGTTGCTGTCCTCTATTCTAACTCATGCATCCAAGCTAGGCCTTTGTTATCAAGTTGATGTGTTTCATTGTATTCCATTATCATGGTGAAAAATGTAACCGATACCAACTGATGCACTTGTAACTAGTATAAAGACTCACCAATTGAAGGAGCGAGGCTGCTGCTAGGATGGGGACTACCTTAGCTGGTTCCAACATAACATCATCACGATACAGAGATCCTAAGGCAACTTCAAGGGCTGACATAGGTAAGACAGTGAAAAATACACAGGATATAATTATCACATTGAAATTAATCATATCATTTATGCTAAAATATTGCATGTTTTAGACAATCATCGCATAATCAATTGTACAAGATTGCACAGTCACACAATGTATCATGCACAATCTTGTTCATACAATCAACAAAAACAAATGCTGACTTTCTTACCACTTATATCTATATTGCTGTCTGGTATATCCATAATGATCTCTGTAAGATTAGACTCTTTCCATGACCCACTGAACATGCTTGCAAAATAGCTGGACTGAAATGAGCAAAAGCATGCAAAGTCAGCAATAGAAATATACACTAGTAGGTGGCAGTGGGGGCCACTGCAACTGAATTTTGTACGAGGGACTTCAAAAATAATTAAATCATGTATCCATGAATGAAATAATTTATCATTCTTTAGTTTTTTTAAATTCAAATTCTCATGGGTGTGGGGTAAGAGGGTGGTTCACGGCATCTATGCCACTATTTGCTGTACTTATTCTACATTAACATATTGCACATTGCATTGCTTCTTCCTTACATGTACATATTTGTTCTTCCTACCAATCACCAAATGAATGACAATGTTCTTTTATTATTTCAGTCTGCATGAATATGTGAGTTCTGAAAAATACTTAAATTGTAATGGTACAAAAAACTATGACACTGCATACAATGTAAGTCTTTCTTTATCTTATTTTCATGACATGAATGCATGACAGCATATTATTTGAAATCAATTGTATTTTGTATGTCTAAGGAAATACACAAACAGTATGTAAATTTGTGTAAGAAATACACACCTGACAAAGGTAGATTTTGTGCATATACCATTCTTTTCCCAATGCATATATTGTAATGTCTGAATTCTCGCCGTTCACAAACAGTGTGTCGTATATGTATTTGGAGGTAGACTTCAGTTTCTTCCTGCAAAACACAGAAGAGTTAGTTTTTAATCACCATGGTACCATGTTTACACTGCATTTCAATTTGATTCAGGCTTCAAACAGGGAGTGCATATTGAACAGACAGAATAAAATACATTAACATTTTATGAATGTCAAAAAAATTTTCACATACATGTACATGTACCTGCCATACAATAAATAAAAATCTTTGTTTCCTCATACATATTTGCACAGACACATTACGCACTGACATTACGCACATCCAACTCTGTGTACTAAGATCATGGAAGACTGAGCACTACAGATTGTACAGACTGTTTTCTGACAAAAATAAAGGGATTGTCAAACTTCAACCAAGTGCCTCACTATAGTAGTTAAGAACCCTTTATAATAACACACAAATCTGGTTGATTCCTAGTTTTACATGTACGCTTTAGCACCTCCCTAACATTGCACTTGAAACTGTCAAATGTTCATCTGTTTTCCTTAACACTCCATGGATCCACATACAGTATTGTACAATAACAAAAAAAAAAAAAGGTTTTACTGCCAGTCACTTTCCGCCTTCATCTAAAACCTGGACTCAAATTTCAGTGGATGGTACAAAATATGGCGATAGTGATGAAAATGTACATGGCTCCGCACTCGAGCTATTTATAGAATACGCCCTTTATATCGACAGCTATTGTTACCCGGATGTTCGGACAAATTTCCGAAGTGGGGATCACTCAAAGGATATACCCTCTTACCCACTCACTAGACCCAGTAACTGGGGCGCTGAACTCCCATTTTTAAAATTTTGGGGGTCAACGGTCGGTCTAGCACCCCAGAAGAATCCCATAAAGTCTGCGAATTAGAGATAGAGATGAATTGCGAAGGATGCGACTTCAATGTGATCGAGTAGCAGGCTTTCATGGGCACCCTTGGCTGCCAGCCACATCAACCCATATGATCACGGAGTACAGCCTGAGATCGGAAGTGTTTGATTTATGTGGAGGGAGGAAAACCGGAGAACCTGGAGAAAACCCTTGTAGCATAGGAGAGAACCAACGCACAACTCTACTCACATATGACCCAGGCCGGATTCGAACCCGGGACACATTGGTGAGAGGCAAGTGCCTAACGCAACTTGCCACCCATGCCCCCAAATAACAACAAAGACAACACAAATTGGCTTGAAAATCACTACATCTTTTCTCTGAATGCTGAATGTGAGGGATGAAATGTAGCATATTTTATTTGTGCTCACGATCATTCCGTTTGATGAAAATACATGTTTTTCGTTCAAACCAGACAATCATTTAGAGTCATTTCGGAGCATCGACCATTTTGAGTGGTTCTCCACCACACACACGTAACTAGACTATATGCTTGTTTGTGATTTTTTGGCACTAGTACATATTATGTACAATGTACCGTGAATTTGTTCTGCGCACAAAATGTTTAACTCTATGGCCTGGGATTTTCTGGGGCGCTAGACCGACCGTCGACCCCCTCAAATTAAAGGCCCGGTCCCACTGGCAGATGGACACAAAACGTATGCATTAAAGGACACAGTGGACGAGCAAAATTTCGTGGTGGCTCCATCTGTTTTCATCTGCTCCAGAAATGGACACAATTTGCGAGAAAATTTGCAAAAACAGAACGGAAAAAAACGGACGTGGGTAGTATGTAGCGCGGATGTTAAACAGATGTTCATCGGAAGCCTAGCGGATGGAAGTGGATGACAGCGCTTTGTCCGTTTTAAATACTTAACATACGAGATGCATACGCTTACATCCTTTCTATTTCCGTGCTACTAACGATGCATAGACATTCCATGTACCTTATCTTTCCTCCCTCTTTCTGTAGTGGATGTGAGTTGCGAGGATGCCCAGAGGATGCAGAGAGGATACAGCGGACGTTTAACAAATGATAAGGACATAGAACGTTTATTGCTCGTATGTGTCGCGGATTTACATCGTACACAGCAGAAAGTTCATCCGTTCTAAAAGTTTTGTGCAGCTCAAAACTTTTTGAGCGGAAGAAATCACAGTGAACGGATGCTCAATGGATAGAGCGTATGAAACATGTATGCAATGAGTACACAACGGATGCATAGCGTTTTCCAATGGATTTACGTTTTACATCCTCTTTGCATCCGTAAGTGCAATGGGACAGGGCCTTTAAAAAAAGGAGTTCAGCACCCCAGTAACTGGGTCTATACCCTCTTACTTTAAAAATTTTTTTATCTCCTTATCCCCTGCTCAATGCTCATAGCTGTGAATAGTTTTCAAACCCAGTATTCCACAATCCCCAAATTTTCTTGCAAGTTACTAAAATACTAAAAGTACCATCTGCAGACTTCTTCCTCGTAGTCATTCACCTTAATTTGTGTGTAGCTGGTTGTGATTGACCATACCTTAATTTTAGTAGCCTAATTGGTCTGTTACTGTATGTAGACCCAGTAAGGTGTACGTGCAAAATAGAAACGGTTGCTTAACTTTGGACCAATTGCCAAACAGTTGTATTGCCAACCGATTAAAAGACCAACACCAAACGGTTTACGCCGAGATGCACTCAGAATTGCCCTCCTCCAGCCCTCTGCTGGCAGACAAAAGAGTGCCAAGTAATCAGTGTTGTCATTGTTTGTGGATTTGCAGTGAGGAATCTGGCTTTTGCAGAGTTTGCTTTCCTTAAGTATGAAAGCAGATACATTGTAAAAGTAAACTCTTCTCTTTTTAAGTTGTTTTACTGAAGATATTATTTGCAAAATCATTATTTGAATGAATTAACATTCCCTTTTATTTCTTAAATTTTAGGTTGAATACAGACTCTCCTGGAATCAAAAGAATTTACATTTAACATTGTTACATTTAAGAAAAGATGCGGGAATACACATTATGTACATGTATGTCATGTGTGTGTATACATAGAAACATCAAATCGACATAGCAATCCATAAAGCAGAGGGAAACCTGACCAAAGCAGACAGAAAAGGGATCGGAGGCCAATAGGACCTATAATCCCCGTGCTGCCAAAGGTTATACTGAGGGGAATTAATGTCAGCTGGGTGTTTGAAGCAAGGGATTATCATGGCCCATTGTTAACTGATGTACTAAGCGAGGTTAATTCTTTTGTCTTAGATCTGCGCAGCCTAAGTGGGGTGGCATTGTTTTGGACCTCCCCAAACGATCCTAAGTACAAGCTTCCCAAACGTTACGAATGCCTGTTTGGGGCAACCGTTCCATGGTTGAGGTACCGGCAGTTCTATTTTCCACACATGCCTAACTGGGGCGCTGAATTCCCTTTTTTTAATTTTGGGGTTGACAGTTGGTCCTTTTTTTATTTGTGTGACTGTGCACAACTGCACAAGATGGCCCCCGAACCGATCGTGATCGAACATCTATTTTCATCACACGGAATAATTGTGACTGTGAGAACAAAATTTGTTATTTAATAAATAGGCTGCGTTTCATCCCTGACAATCGGAGAAGAGATACAGCAATTTTCAAACCAATCTGTGATGTCTTTGTCTTTGACATTTTTCGGCGCAAGTAGGCCTACTGTGAACTTAAGGGTGAAATACAATTTTTTTCTGTGTACAAGTTCACATCTAAGGCTAAGGGATTCTCTGGGGCGCTAGACTGACTGTCAACCCCAAATTTAAAAGAACGGAGTTCAGCACTCCAGTTACTGGGTCTAGTCTGTAGTGTATACATGTAACGTAGGCCTACTTCCATGTCAAGTGGTCACCTTGAATTGATCGACCAAGGCAAGGGTTAAGTTTAAAGTTAAGATCATCGCGACTAACCTTTGTGGTGTCCTCATTATCTCATCTTCTTCACTATCATCATCACTCTCATCTCGACTTCTTTTCTTCTTCCGTTTAGAGTTCTGGCTCGGCACTCCTAATCCAACAAGCCATCTACTAGTACTAATCACGCCGGTTGACAAAATTCCTCCCATGACTCATTTATTATTCAGTCATGGAACTATAAAATGTTAGTCTCCCAAAGACAACTCTCCTGAGGAATAGTTATTAACGTTAGTTAGTATTTCAGCACATACTTTTCTGAGCTTGGCACTGGCAGTGGCAGCAGTTAGCATGGTATGCATATGGTTAGCTGAGTAGGCTAACGTCAGAAAAATTTACTTAAATCAAACCAAATACGTTAATTAAACTTTTCCGATTTAACTACTCAGTAGGCTACTGCTAGTACTACTACTATTTAATACTAAGTTATAGTAGGGGCGTACGGTACTTTCAAGCAAAGATTATATAGGCCCTAGCGCTGACTTTGCTTTCAAGTACAGAAATTAAATTAGTTCATGGATGTCGCCATATTGATTGCGCCCCCATCGGAAAATCTTGATGAACATTATTATTAGTCTGGTTCCCTGCCCAAAGATTCCCTGACGACTCTTATTAAAAATCTTAGGTCAGGTATCGGCTACGGTTAAAAATAGAACATGACACAGCTGTCATATCTGCGCAGGCGCGGAAGCTAGTTTTAGCGTTTACCGAGAATCAATTTTAGCATTCATTTTTGCACTTTTGTAAGCACATGCAATTTTATCTGGACAGAATAAGAAATCAAAGGGTGGGAAAAAACCATACAACAAACTCCTCAAAAGTGCATAATAGGAAAAGTGCTCTGTTGTATGTGAACAATAATTATGCTCTATTTGGGCTAACTGTAGCCGGAATGTAACATATTTACATGACTTGTCTTTTCCTGAACTACGTGACCTCGCGTGACCTGTCGGAAATAGCCGAAAGTCAACGTTACTATCCGAAGTTGAACGAAAACGAGTTCGTAATGTTTCGGATATTTCCGTAAAAGACCAAAACTTGGTCTTTTTGGTCACGTGACCCTCCAGTACACGTAGCCGATACCGGACCCTATATTTGACAGACAATAGTCTGGCGCTTTTTGGGTCCGGGAACCAGACTACATTATTATTAGTGTTATTACGGAAGCCCATTTGTGCCAAGTTTTTAGAATAAGGCTGTGTCCCAAATCCCTGGGGGAGTGGTTGCGAACGCAAATATAACACACAACGGTAAGGAAACGTTTGTGCAATCACTGGCTTGTGGCTGCCATGGGTGCGTGTGTAATTTGCGACGGGAGCCAGAGATTTGTACGAAAGCCCAATCGTGCCACTGACAAAAATAATTCTGTCTGAAACTAATTCGTTTTAACGAATTACTAATTCGTTTTAACGAATTACTAATTCGTTTTTTCGAATTACTAATTCGTTTTAACGAATTACTAATTCGTTTTTACGAATTACTAATTCGCCGGTGGGGCATGCTCGTGTGTAATTTCAAGCTGTAGCCATGTAATGCGGACATGGCTTCGCTGGTTCGAGCTATTTTTAGACATCATTCGAAAACTGCATGCAAAAGCAAAGGAACCATCGTATGATCGTAACAAGTGGCCGAGCCCCCGTCCCGTCAACCTGACTAAAGCTAGCCGCGTATTGGGCCCAATACACGGGTTTACACTTCCAAAAGTGCGCATGCGTGATAGTGCCTCGTTTCGAAGTCGCGATAAAAACCGCAGAAGTGTAAACACGTGTATTGTCTTCGACAATGGACGGGCTTACACTTCGAAAAGTGCGCATGCGTAGAAGTGCCTCGTTTTGAAGTTGCGATAAAATCCAAGATGGCCTCCGAAGTGTAAACCCGTGTATATCCTAGCCGCGTATTCAGCCGCGTATTCCAAATCCTGGAATCCATGCAACAAAAGGAGATCTAAAAATGCATAATCTTTTGAAAGAAGGTGTCACTTTCAAACAAAGTGTACCAAATATGCATTATCTAAATCGAATTTTTATCAATGGATCATGAAGACCATGTCTCTGGGCACACTTAATTTCCGTACTAGCTAATTCCAATGACTAATTAACGACTAATTAATCAATTGCAAATACCCCAATTTCCCGCCATTATTTAACGCGTATATGCGGTTAAATGTATATCGTTAAAACGAATTAGTAATTCGTAAAAACGAATTAGTAATTCGTAAAAACGAATTAGTAATTCGTTAAAACGAATTAGTAATTCGAAAAAACGAATTAGTAATTCGTTAAAACGAATTAGTAATTCGAAAAAACGAATTAGTAATTCGTTAAAACGAATTAGTAATTCGTTAAAACGAATTAGTTTCAGACATAATTATTTTTGTCAGTGGCACGATTGGGCTTTCGTAGATTTGGGACACGGCCTAAAATGCCTAAATTTCTTCAATTTAGGCTTAGGAACATTTGCAGAAAATCAAAGGTATCATTTTTGAGTAGTTGAAACTTCTCAAGAGTGAAAATAATCAATGTGTTTTGGAGATCCCTTCTTATCACAATCCACCCTTTTTTGCTAATAAACGCAATAATTTTGCGAAATAATGATACTATTGTCAAATTGTGAAATAATGCAATATTATTGCAAAATGACGCAATATGTTGCAATTTGTGATCGTTTTCTTCGTCAAACAGATTCATTCATTATAGTTATCAGCACATTGAAGCTTCTTTTTTAGAATGTTCCGGATACAGTGATTATTGGGACGTCACTTTCAAATTCTGAAATGAATGACTATAGCGTAACATCATTTTTATACATTTACAGATTTAAAGACGTATTTTACCATTTTCTTATTTTGTTGAATAAGAAAAAAAAACAATCCTGGTACTTTTTAATGTGTTTTTGTTTTCGCCTTTTTCTCTCTTTTCGCGATAATGTTTGGGTTTGCGTACTTAACACATTGGCCTGAACACCCCCCCCCCCCCCCCCCCTTCGTGCGTTCGTACTTGGACGGCCCCTTTCCTCTTTCAGAATGGAATCGTCAAATACCCACACACCTAACTTGCACACCACGCGCCACTGAGAATAAAAATGTTCCAAAATCGTAAAAGTTGTCACAGGTCTACTTTTAGTACGCGTGATTTCAAGGTTGAAGTGTTCCGTCGATGCCTGTATTAAAAGGAGAATGTTTGATCGATAAAACATCAGAAGAAGATTCTGACTTTCAGATGCAGTGGATATGATCATTTAACACTCGGAGAAATCATTAGGAAAAATCTGTAAAACGAGCAAAATAATGGTTTGTTTATCTGTGCAGTAAATAAAGTATATCAAAGAGCTTAAACTGGGAAAACATCATAATACAAGATCAATTTTACTTATCAAATAAAAACAGTCAAAATAGTATGTAGCGCCATTTCACTTCATGTGCAAGCAAAATGTTAACACACTTTAATTTGGGCCAATAAAAAGAATCGCCTTTCAATTTAAAATTCAATTTAAAATTATTCGATGAGGTCCATGAGAATGGGTTTCACGAAGTGACACATGAGGTGCGTGTCAGTTCGTGAAACCGAATATCGGTGAAAACTCGAAAAGCGATGCTCCTAATTAGTCTAATTAGCTATGTTTTGGTATAAATACAGCCTTGTAAATTGGTATACAGGCAGATATACACTCATATACTCCAATTAGATAATAAAACAAAAATCGAAAAGATGCACACATTGATGCAGAGGGTGTCAGTTCGTGGTGTCGGCGACGAAATAATGTGTATAAACATTATGATGAAAACTAACTAGAACGGTATATCCTCTATCACAACATACTTCTACTTGATGGTTATAAAATAAGCCAATTCCACTTAATTTCAGTGTTGGAGCACAGCGAGCACTCGTACTCGTACAACTCGAGAACAGACAATATTATAAAATACTCGGCCCATACTCGATGAAAAGTACCGGAAAATAAATGCACTTGGCCCGTACTCGATTCCATATACTCGAATTTGGGGAGTACTTGACCATTAATTTTCAAGTGCAATTCATTTCATTTTCGTTACAATTTCACGGTTGATAATGTTGCCGATTTCCGATAACATAACATAATAACAAATTACATTTATATAGCGCTTGATAAACAGTTTCTAAGCGCATGCATAAACATTACAATATACACGGGAGAACAAACATATCACAACAACAATGTTGAATCTGCTAATCAAACTTCACTATGAATAATATTGATCAAACAAGTGGGGTTTTAAGTGATGATTTGAAACTGTCCAGTGCTAGTGTTGAGATTTCTCGGATGTATCGTGTATAGGTATTAGGTATATAGTGTTCCATAATCTGGGTGCAGCGACAGTGAAAGCACGATCACCAAGGCTATGTTGGTATGTTGAACAAATTACAGCATACCAATATTATGTCCTGCTCAACATTTATTTCGCTTTAATTCTATAATCATCAAATAACCACAAGGGATTGAAAAGTGATAAATTGACTGGAGCGGGATTCAAACCGGCAACCTCCTAAATACCGTATACAGGCGCTCTACCAACTAAGCCAAACAACGTAAAGGGCTGGATTCTATCTCACATTTCTTTGTATGGCATTTTAGCCTGGGGTATAGACCGAATGAAACATGATGGTTTAACAGGATACTTATTTTCCATCGTTGACAATCATCGAACATGACAGTTGAACCCCCGGCCCATGCAGTGCTTGTCACTGAGTATACAGTGCTCATCCACGTCGGTGAAGCCTAATTTGCATATTGTCTATTTCCCGACCAAAAAATCATTTAATATTCATAACTTATAAGGTATGAAGATGGTGGTGGTAGAAACATAATTATCATTAAAAAATGTCCGCCTGAAATGGTGTAATTATGCAGAAATTAGTAAAACAACGACCAAAAATCTTTTTGATATTTTAAAAGATCACTAAATAAAAGATAAAAGACTTAAGAAATACTGTGGCTGTTTTCATTGTTGTTTTTTTCAACAAGGAACACCGTATGGGACTGAAATTTTCACAGATGACTTTTACTGTATCAGTCTTGATATTGCGCTGTTGTATATGTTCTAATCTGTGGTACGTTTTATTTAAAGGTATAGTACATGATTGGTAAAGGTCACAAAACAGCACTCACACTTTGGTCTAATCCAGCATATTATAATAACACACCTGTGCATCTTACCTATACAATCCGTACAATCGAACATTTTGTGTCACAAGAAAATAGCGAAAATCAGACTCAACTTTTCTTATAAAATATAAAGAATGGTTTTGATCAGAACTGTTTCCGTCTTTGTTTGACTAATTTCTAAGTAAACATACCGTATCGGGCAGAAATATTTTAACGTTATATGTCTACCACCAGCACCATCTTCATGTCCTGAAAGTTAGACGTAAATCTGTGAAAATGTTTGTTTAGGTATGTACCAATCCTGTACTTTTTTTTATATATTTTAAAATCTTGCTTGTACGTCGCATTTGAATTTGAGCTTTATAAATTCCATTATTTTCATTATTATTACTTGTCCTATTAGAGGCTCCGTAAAATAAAACACTGCACCGTAAACGCCCCGCTACATCATACCGACCGATTTGGAATCTACCTATCTATCCACGCAATTTTTAAATTTCCTAACTTTGACTTAGTTTCATAGCGCTTTTTCAATAATGTGCAATACGGATTGCGGAGGGGATAACTAATTTACAGGAAAAAAACTATTGTAGTATTATATTAATATTATATTACTCTATGGGAAAATCCCATTTGAAACGCGGGGATTTTCCCAGAAGCTAAAAATAGCACGGCGTTGCAACACACATCACGGAGGTGGAAAAACCAACTGCTTTGTCATTGTGCGTCCGCTTTCAGTTGAAATAGAGCTTCATCTTCTCTCGTACGGATTTTTAATTTTCTCACGGCCTAGGCACCACTACCAGTGAGCCAGTGATAGTGTGAGCGAAGGTACGTTGTTAAAAAATAAAAGTTGTTTGAAAAAGTCTGGCCAGGCAGTGAAAAAGTGCACGTACGTACTACGTAGGCTAATCCGCAGGTGTAACGTTAGCCTCATGCGCCAGGCCAATGAAAGTTGATAACAAATGTTGAGCGCAATCTTCAAACCCTGCGCAATCTTGAACCGTTTGTCCGAAGTGATTTGTTTTTAGTGTTAGTCTGTGTCCAACGCTTTTAACCTAGGCCTAACTGAAGTGAAGGTATAGATCTGTAGGCTAGGGGCCTACGTTAAAAAAAAGAGGAAAGAATTCCACTGAGTGATGGCCATCACTTGCGCACAAACCTATCCCTATGGGGCTATGGGACCAACAGAGGGCGTTTTGATAAAAATGGCTACCGCTGCATTCAAAGTGTATAATTGTAGGTAACGTATGTTGGTGCGACGCTCAGCCGAGTATTGAATATGCATCACGTACTACATCCGTATCCGAATTTGTACCACTCGACTCCGAATCCGCACCACTGACATTGCGCGCGCCCTGTATAATGTATGTAATGTACAGTACTATTCACAGTGTATTCTCGGCTGGGACGAGCGCCGACTCTTCACAGGGTTGCTCCACAACTTAACTTATACTACTAGTGTATATTAATTGTAGCCACAGGCTCGGCTGAGACGAGCGCCTATACTCTTCCCAGGGTTGCCCCACAACTTAACTTATACTAGTGTATATTGTAGCCAGCCCTTCTCGGCTGGGACGAGCGCCGACTCTTCACAGGGTTGCTCCACAACTTAACTTATACTAGTGTATATAGTAGCCAGCCCTTCTCGGCTGGGACGAGCGCCGACTCTTCACAGGGTTGCTCCA
Organism: Astropecten irregularis; assembly: GCA_963971285.1. Taxonomy (NCBI): domain Eukaryota; kingdom Metazoa; phylum Echinodermata; class Asteroidea; order Paxillosida; family Astropectinidae; genus Astropecten; species Astropecten irregularis. The sequence goes on from OZ020263.1 coordinate 7,595,137, forward strand.
CAACTTCTTATAAGTGTATATCGTAGCCAGCCCTTCTCGGCTGGGACGAGCGCCGACTCTTCCCAGGGTTGCTCCACAACTTAACTTATACTAGTGTATATAGTAGCCAGCCCTTCTCGGCTGGGACGAGCGCCGACTCTTCACAGGGTTGCTCCACAACTTAACTTATACTGTTATAGGGCCTACTCGTGCATATTGTAGCTAACTATTCTCGGCTGAGATGAGCGCCTATACTCTTCACAGGGTTGCTCCACAACTTAAATTATACTCGTATACAATTTGTAGTAAATTATGGAGCAACCCCGTGAAGAGTAGGCGCTCATCTCTGCCGAGAATTTAAATGGCAATGTACACGAGTATAAGTTAAGTTGTGGAGCAACCCTGTGAAGAGTCGGCGCTCGTCCCAGCCGAGAATAACTACCTAACCCGTACAATACAGTATACATTAGGGCTGTGCATTCACGGGTAATTTTGGACCCGAGTACCCTTTGCCCAAACGGGCGGGTACCCGGGTACCCGCGACATAATATAAAACATAAGAAATTAAGAACCCGGAAGTATGTTGCGTAATGGCCGTTGGTGAGTACCGTATCGGGGCTCCGAGCCAGGCGTGCTAAAAAATTACCAGACCTTCCCCAAAACACCCCGACCTTTAGCGGATTTCGGCTTTTTTTAGGGGTGCCGAATTTTAGTTTACGCTATTTCTACCGACATGACAGGCCAAGCAAAAGTTAGCGTGATCTTTTTTCCGACATCGAACACCGACATCAAACACGATGTATGCATTGTCAGGGTTGTTATTTCGTTGCGTGTTCCCCGTAAAATATTCTGACCACCCCGTAAATCGCATTTTCCTGATCAGCTAAATCTTACTTGAATTTCAGTGGGTAATTTTGTCCAGTTGGCCAATTAGAAGAAACACACTTTTCACGTACATGTGCTAGATCTTAAGAAATAACGTGAGAAAAATTACTAGGGCGACAAACGCATTATTAAGACGTAAACACGATGCATTGTGCACATGGTTAGCGTGGTAATCCCGAATGTTCCATGACTGGTATCCGCCCCACACACGGCAACGCGTAATAGTCACGATGTCAAAACAACGTGCACCAGTCTCGACCACGTGTGGGCAGGAAGACTACATACTGTATACACCGTACGTACTGTGTGTGCACGGTGTGGGCTCGGTCGGTTCCGATGGTCTGCCGTACGCGGTAGGATTTTAGGTTGGTACATGTAGGCCTACATCGCGGCCGGGGTGCGTCGCGTTGTCGGGTACCGTAGATCGCGGCCGGACTGCGTCGATAATTGTGGCTCGCTGCCGGCTTCGGTACAGATTTGCGGTAAATAATCTGCTTTTGACATAGCAAAAAACTACCAATTTTGCAGGTCAGTGATGTATTATATGAAAAAGGGCATGGTTGTTATTTTTTACGGGTAATAGAATCGAAAAAATGGAGCCGGGTACTCGATGGTTTCGGTCGGGTTTCGAGTACCCGGGTAGAACGCACAGCCCTAGTATACATCGAAAGGCGCGCGCAATGTCAGTGGTGCGGATTCGGAGTCGAGTGGTACGCATACGGATCGTTATACGGATACGGATGCATATTCAATACTCGGCCGAGCGTCGCACCAACATATGTTACCATAATTGTAGGTCAAATAAACCTGAAAATCTCACTTTTTAGATAAGCTACACCAGTTTTCACTCCTGAGATTGAAGTTCATTATCAGGCCTCAAATTTCAATGATTTTAAGGCACTGCCATTTGGCCCCAAGAAAGTGGACATTTTAGGGGCACTGCGGCCAAACCCAGAGGCAACGAGGCCTTTTTTTTTAATGAAAGAAAGGCACTGAGGAAAAACACTGTTTTGGAGCCTACAAGTACCAAATAATGAAGAATCGCCTTAACACTGTTGTGAAATGACAAGGAGAGATATGGGGAGGGGAATCACCTCATTTCATAATTTCCTTCCTCCATGGGTACAGGCACGCCGCTAGTAGTACTAGTACAAGTGGCGTAACTATATTAAACGGCCAACGCTCGATCGAATATGGGGAGGGGAATCACCTCATTTCATAATTTCCTTCCTCCATGGGTACAGGCACGCTGCTAGTAGTACTAGTACAAGTGGCGTAACTATATTAAACGGCCAACGCTCGATCGAAAACTTGATACCTCGAATGACCAAATCGTTGCGAGATCCCTGTAAAAATATTATGACCGTCCGTCCTTCCAAAGTACCGTAAATTGCATTTTCCTGATCAGCTAAATGTTGCTTGAATTCCAGGTGGTTATTTTGTCCATTTGGCCATGTAGAAAAACTCTTTTCACATACTCGATTATCGTGAATCGCCTTCCAAAAATGACAATCGCATGTAGAACGTAAACATAGCACAGGCCTCATGCATACCGACTTTTCCTAGTTGTGATGATCGTAACCCTAGGTCTGACTTGGGGACTGGGACCTTAGGGTTACGACAAAACTCGATAAAAAAAATTAGTACAACCTTTTTGGCCAACTCCTGAAATTTCCGTTTCCACTTACAATAGTTTTCCACTTTCCAAAATCCAAACACAAAATCTGACTACCGTAAAGTGCCATGTATACGGCGCACCCATGTATACGGCGCATCCCAACTTTTGACATCAGCCGGCAGAAAAAAAAAAATCGGCCGTGAACGACCCAAAAAAAATAGAAAACTGCATCGCTAATTTTTCTCAGCTCATTTGTGATTTGTATTTCAATTGAGAATTTCAAATTCGAGAAAAATAAAAACAATGAATTACTCAATCCAACTCACAACTTTCAGGGATGTTTTGCCCGAGTTTGAAACAACCCGAAGTGCGTCAGTGTCACGCAACGCTGCGCCACGCCACGCCGCAGAAAGCAGTACGTACGGAGGCCTACATGATGTAGGCCTACTATCGTTAAGCGTGCGGCGCGGCCTACATCCTGTCGTGCACACGTGCAAACAGTATTCGATCTCCACCATAGTAGACTTCCTCAGCAGTCTACATATTCAACGGACAATTGTACATTCCCGTTCCGTATTTTTTGTGTGCCAGTGGACAATTTGTTGCAAGCGCTGCGTGTCAAACTATCATGATCATAATGTTCGACTCGATCCAAAGCTATCGGCATTTTCCTCGCACGAAATACTTGCACGTGGTCGGGCCGACGAATTCTGGCAACTCGTACCAACCATACGCCGAGTCACCGACCAACTCGCACGCCGACCCGATCGTACGAGTTGGTAATTAGCGCACGGCGAGTTGGTCGGCGTACGGGTTTAGCGGCGTACGAGTTGGCTCAATTGCACCTCAAATTGTTCATCCTACGTCCGCAATAGCGCGAGCGAATTTTGTGATTGGCTAGACGATCTGCGCGCGCTTTACAAATTGTCATCTTTACATTAGAACAAATCAAAATGGCGGTTCACGTTGCAGCGAAACGCTGTCGCGAACTTGACGTTTTTACCCATGAGGATAAGGATATTTCCCAATGGAAACGTCACTATTGTTGATTAAAATAATGACTCCAGACACAGGTTTGATAATTTATTGAACAATCACGACATTCTTAAATGAAATATGTACGTCCGACCATAGTCCAACGATCGGACCGTCACGGCCCGGAGATTGCATTTACTGTAATGTAAATGCACGTGTCCACTCGCCCGTCGTCGCGTGCACATTACGGCGCTCCAACCGTGTTTTCGCACGCTATTTTCGGTGTCTCTAGTCCTAACCCTTATCGATTTTTGCACTTCAGTTTTCCTTGGCCAATCGCAAGAGTCGGAAATATTAGATTTTTTAAGTGGTATTTTTCATGAATCATTCGCTCAATTTTCAGTCAGACATCGTGCTAATTGGTTACTGTTATGTTGCTGCCGGTGCATCACATGCTTTAACTAGGCGCGGTGCAATGATCACAACCCACTCTGTGACTCTCTCGAGACCGCCAGCGGGCTGTACCCATGTATACGGCGCACCCCCAACTTTTGATTTTTGCCGAGGTGAAAAAAAGTGCGCCGTATACATGGCACTTTACGGTACATGGATCTGATTGGTACTTATCAATGAGTCATATAAAACCACTTTGAATATCGAAAAGATCATTATATTCAGAAAAAATGACCCAAAACTTACCGAAGGTGTCGAGCTTCCCTCCGTTTGCCGTCAGTCGGCCATTTTGAACAGTGCGCAGTGTGCCATCTCGACCAAATTACGTCATGCAAAATGCCGTTTTGGCTGTTCCACCTTTCAAACTCAAACTCCCAGCCCTATTTAGGGTTGGAATCACGTGCGTTGTACAGTGCTATACACGGCATATCGCATACAGTGTGTGAGTGTGTCACAGGTTAAATCACAGGTTATTGAATTGACCAGACCCATGTGCCGAAACTGCCGAATTAAGTTTATTTTCCGCCGCTCTTCTGATATGACAGGTGAAGAAAAACGTATACGGCGTGATTTTTTCCGACATCCAACACAGGCCAACATCGAACACATGCGAAAAGTACTTCATTACTTGTCTATTAGTACACTGTGTGTCGGGCCTAATGCACAGACGTGCACGCAGACGTGACATGTGAGCTTCGAATTCGGGCCGCATTCCACAACGTGTATGCCTTATTGCCTTTACCATCGTGGGAAAAACAGTTTACTGCATAGCATGGTCCCGCTCTCTAGTTCATTTTCCGTAGTATTAAACGCTATGGAATAGGGTATGTGACAAAGTAAAACTGGTAACACCAAGCGTAAAACTAAGATCAGCGCCGGAAACCACTGCAAATCAATGCGGTACTAGCATTAGTATTACGGTACATGTGTAATTATTATTTCTCTGGAAAAGATTCAAAAGTCAAGAAGTACTCGAAACTTGTGGCTTTGGATACAACTTTTTATTGATAATAATAGCATTTAACATGTTTTTGAAAAAAAAAGGAGAGGAAATGGGCAATTTTAAATAAAAAAATTGGAAAATGTGTGGTGGTTGGAAAAACAGAAAATTCTGCCAGTTGTGGTCGGACCACCGTGGGCAGAACCCTGCTTAAGAAATACCGTGGCCGTTTCTCACTGTTTTCTCAAAAAGTAGGCACTGTATGGGACTGAAATGTTCACAGATGACTGTTACTGTATCTGTCTTGATATTTTTGCCCATGAATCTGTATTTCTTTGATAAAAACAAAAGTATGATACATGTATTACCTTTAAAGGAAAGGAAAGCAACTTTTTATAGCTTCTACTGATCCCAAACACACAGCGAAAAATTCCCCATGTACTGTAACACGGATGGGAGCACCATGTTTGACAAGCGCCACGCTTATTGGTCAACGCGCAAGGCAGTGCTTGCGATGTCATGGAAACCATGTGCTTGCCCAACTCGTGTACGCAGGGCCGTTGCAGGCATGTACAGAGCAGGCATCACATGATGTGCCCATTCAAACACACACAGTGTACGACTAAACTACGCAACGACCTACGGTCTTGCCGTACAACACTCCAGCAAACATGCAATTGTATGCATGTATTCATGTGGCGCTCTTACCTGTAGTATACTAAAAAAACAGACCCAACACACGTTGCTATGAATATTCAACGTCCTAACAATCACACTCAGATGGTGACGCGGTTTCACGGTAAAATGGCAACAAAAATAAGTTCAAATACGACCTTGGAGTCCGTGGATTCTCAAACCTCAGGAGACACCACCAAAAAAATGGTCAAAAGGTGGAAGGAATGTACAAATTTGTATGTTTTTGGTACCATTCGAAAGATGGTGGTGAGGTCTGTCAAAGTGGCAATGATTCGAGTGGGCGTTGCTAAGTATGTGCACATGCACAATTGCACATTAGTTTCATTCATAAAAACTTCCATTTTTGGTCAGTGTGATGACGTCACATAATGAGATGATCGTGACGCCCTCTTGCAGCCGTTTCGTGCCAATTGTGTTTGTAATTTTTTGCTGTGAAATGATATTTTTGACTTTCAGCAAATGTTCCTGAGTCCTAGATCCAGTAACTGGGGCGCCAAACTCCTTTTTTTATTTTTGGGGTTGACGGTCAGTCTAGCGCTCCAGAAAATCTCAAAGCCTTAAATGTGTTGTACACAGAAAAAATTGTACTTTACGGTACTTGCGCCAAATATTTCTCCAAATGACAACAAAGACATCACATATCAGTTTAAAAATCGTTCCATCTCTTCTCCAAATGTCAAGCCAATTTGTGATGTCTTTGTTGTCATCTTGGGACATTTTCGGCGCAAGTACTGTAAAATACGATATGTCCAACAAAATGTTGAACTCAATGGGGATTATCTGGGGCGCTAGACCGACCGTCGACCCCAAAAAATAAAAAGGGAATTTGGTGCCACAGTTACTGGGTCTAAATAAAATCCTACATTCAGATCCCATCCCCCATGCCAGGAGGTGGTATTCCAGAATATGGCATTGCGAAATTGTTAAACCTAAGATAAGTCTATGACCATGACTGTAACAAAGACTTTATCACAATGTCAAATTTAACAACCAAAAATATCATGAATTACAGGCCCTGCCTTTTCATATCTTCCACAGGATTATTCATGAAGTTGTCTTCTCAAGTACTTTCAGCATCTCATCAGGAGATAAATCCAAGGCCTGCCTTATAGATTTGAGCAAGTTCTACCATTTCACCCTTGAAGTTAGTAAATTAACATTGACAATCAAGAAGTACATGTATATTCCTACTTGGGGAGATGTCTGATGAAGAGAGATCAGACTCATTGCAGTCTGTTGAGATTCCCAATGAAATGTATCAACAGGCCATATTCAACAACAATGGAACAGTGAGCCAGGGTAATATGGCTGGCATGCCAGCTGACCTCCATCAACTTGGAGTCATGACTGGAATGAGTCAACAGACACTCAATGACCTGTCTGCACCATCCCTGCGTATTTTGGAACAGCCCAAACAGGTAAAGTATATTTTAGCCCTATATACTGAACTTTAAAGAACGGACATTTGTCTGCATTAACTGGGAGTTTACAGAAATGGCCGTATAATAATTGACAATAATTGCATGGTGTAAAAAGAAAAATTGATTGGAGTGGGATTCGAACCAGTAACCTCCTGAACACTGTACTAGCGCTCTACCAACTGAGCCATCCAGCCTTACGCTGGTGGTGTCCCCAATAGTAAATTATCTTTGTTCATTTTGCAGACAGAAGCCATGAAACCACGCACATACCGCTATATTCCAAGGATCATTTTATTGATATTCGCAGCAATGCTGCAACCTGAGAAACAGTACATGTACATGGGGATCACTCAAAGAGGATGCGCTTTTGACTGCCAAACGAACAAAGATAATTGACACCACCAACGTAGGACTGGATAGCTCAGTTGGTAGAGTGTCTGTATGGTGTTCAGAAGGTCGTCGGTTCGAATCCCGCTCCAGTCTATTCTTCTTTGTTCACCTTTCAATTACTTAAAAATTCAGTCAGTTTCCCCTGTGTTTTTTTTGATGAATTATTGTATTGGGAAGAAAGGTGTGGCAACAACATTTGCACATGATTATACATGATACATGCTAAATTACATACATGTACTTGAAGTTAAAGGGTACCTGAAATCAAAACTCATATGAAGTTAAATACATCTGTATTGTCATAAAAGTCAACATGTCTATTATTGTGAAAAAGGAGGTATTTACACCCAGAATTTAGCACCCGACATTTCACGACGAAAAACCTTGCTACATCACCAGCAGAATGCAACACAGTATACAAGTCGCAAAACTGCCGACCCCGCGTTTTTGTTAAAATCAAAGAGCAAAATCCTACATACAATGTGCAGTTTGTGCAAAAGCCATCAAGAGCTACTGCAGTGCAAGCCTACGTGTTCTGCCGATGACGTCCCATGCATTGTTGCGTGGATCAGTTCCGAGGGGGATTTTTTGGGAGGTGGGGCATACAAATACTGCTTTTTTAACTTTGGGTCCAATATGAAGCACTTACGTAAAAGTTTAAATTTATATAGTCATTAATTATGCATTAAGCAATAATCTGAAAGTACTTTCATGATTCATCCCTATTACAGGTAACCTTTAAAACTGTTTTAATAAAACAGTTTAATGCTTGAAATCCATGTATGATTATTCTACATTTCACTTCCTCCAGTCACAAAAGAGTACGGACAGACATTCTGCAGTGATTGTAATCACAGTTTTGTTAGGAAATATAAAAGGAACTTAATTTAATAATGGTAAACAGGACATGTACTGTACAGGGTGTCTAAAAAAAAACTATACACTTTTGAAATGGCCGCCAAATAACAAATTATATGACTTTTGGTGGAAAGTTTTACATGTATGGAAAGCTCAGACACCCAACTTTCATATGACATAAAAAAATACCGAAAATGATTCATGCTTGGGTGAGCACCACTCACTTTTGTAAAGGGTATGGAAATTAGGTTGCGCAGGAATTGTCCTTTCAATTTGTGATACAAAACCTTAAATGGATAGTGAAGAATAACTCCCTCCCCCTCTCCAATTCAAGTCTCCTAAGATTTGTTAAACATCTCATTGCATAACTTAATATCCAGGTGCAGATTATTGAATCTTCAAATACGCTTGGTGAAAAAAGGAAAGTCACAGATGTTGGCTACTTATTCTTCAGTGCATGGTGATAGCAACAAGTCCAAATTTTTGAAATGAAAAAATCAGGAATAAGGGAAGCTGGTCTGGATATTTTGCAGTGGAGATCAATGCATATGAATCATCAAGATATGCACAATCACACCCAGGAATGGGGAGAGAGAGAGGAGAGGAGGCAAATGTCCTCTTGACCCTTATACCACCAAACCAGCAAAGTCCTACCCTATCTCACATCCCCTGTATCATGTAGCATAACCCCATCCTGCCTGACACACACCCCCACTGAGTACCATGGAAAGATACAATGCTACAATAATAAATGCAATATCTATTCACTCATGCATAACATGTTAATCCCATAAAACACATAATTCACTCAGCAGACCCAAGCCCAACACAATTGATCCTAATTTTGTTTAATCATCTCCAATTCCGTAGGCTCCAAAGGACTTTCCTCTTACAAATTGAAAGTACGATTCCTGCGCAACCTACTTTCCATACCCTTTACAAAAATGAGTGGTGCTCACCCAAGCATGAATCATTTTCGGTATTTTTTGATGTCATATGAAAGTTGAGTGTCTGAGCTTTCCATATATATAAAACTTTTCACCAAAAATCATATAATTTGTTATTTGTCAGTCATTTCAAAAGTGTATAGTTTTTTTTTAGACACCCTGTACACTGGAACATGTATTCATCATGCATCTTGTGTCATGTACATGTACAGGACAGATTCCAGGATGTACATTGTACACAAATAAATATAGAGACAGCTCAATTTAATTTACTTTTCTGAAAACAAAAGTATGACATGACAATCAACTAAAATAGAATGCCATCAAAAGTCCAAGCATAACAAATCCAAATGTATATTCTACGTAATTAGCATTAGGTATTTAAAAAAAGAAAGACACAATATCATTGACCAATTTTAACTTGTTATTTCAGGGATTTATTTTTACTTCATTGTTTCCACAGTTTAAGAAAAAATGATGCATAAAAATGTTTGAAAGAAGAAGTTTCCTGTGATTTATTTTTCTGACAATTTGTAGAGAGGATTCCGATTCCGGTATGATTGTGAAGGACCTTCCCACGGTGGTCTTCCAGGACAGAATAATCAGAAAGGAAAGCGAACTTTCCCTTCAGTTGAGGTGAGCAATCTGGCAACATGTTTTTATATATTTTGCAGTGCGAAGGCAAACCAGTGTTTTTTAGAATATAATGATAATGATGTACATGTACACCTATAACGGACCAATATTGGCCACAATATACATTAGATTATACTATAGACTATGTACAGGTAGATAGTTAATTTGAGCTGTGCATTTTCAGGGCTTTTGAAAACCGGAAAACAATTAATGACAGCGCTTTATTGCGCACGTGTTGATAATGTTCACGATTAATGGATGCATAGCGCTGTATGTACATTAGGAGTGTGTGAAACATGCTACAACAATCGTTGTAGCGACATGTACATGAGTTTTTGGTCTCGATCTACGTGCATGTTTAGGAATCTTGCGATGATTTGGTGCCGGCAACCTTACAGAATATATTCAGTCAGAATATTCAGTCACAACTTGCTCATTGTGACATGTCACATTTCTTACCACAAATCTGCATTGAAGCCGGCCGAAACCCACGGTACCGAGCGCAACATGAGTGCACCTAATACATGTATACACACGTTGTACGTACGATGTACTTTCTTGCACTTCCTGCCCGATTGCGAATTCGTAACTGTACTTCATTATACTTTGAATGGTGCGACGCAGATACACATCGTTGAATTTTCTGGATGCAATGCTGCTGCGGTGTGCATGATGCATCGTACGTGATATGTTTACATCTTATTTCGTCCCATCGTCGCTTTCGGAAGGCTGTTCACAATATTTTTTAATCACGTTTGCGAAAAGTTGTTTCTACCAGTACTTGGCAAAATGGACCAAAAAACGACTGAAATTTAAGTATGTATTATACAGCCTACACTTTTGGGGTTGTTTATTCATTGGGCAAACGTCAGTCTACTTTAAAATGTTGGTTTTGTTATACCGTTTTTGAAATTTTGAAACCGGATGGCTAGATTTTAAGCGGGAGCCCTGAAATCCGTTTTTAATGCACAACACTATAGTACAGGAATGTATTGTGCATCATGAGTGGAAATTGGAAAACAACTCTATAAATATATCAGTTTAGTGCTGTGCATCAAAAACGGATTCACGGGCTCCCGCTTAAAATCTTGCCATCCGGTTTCAAAATTTCAAAAACGGAATACAAAACCAACATTTTAAAAAGTAGACTGACGTTTGCCCAATAAATAAACAACCCCAAAAGTGTATACTGTATAATACATACTTGAATTTCGCCAAGCAGAAACAAACTTTTCGCAAACTTGATTAAACAAATATTGCGAACAGCCTTCCGAACACGACGATCGCTCGAAAGAAGACGTAAACATATCGCGTACGATGCATCATGAACACCGCATGCCCACCACGTGGACGCATGGCCCGGCCCATGCAGCAGCAGCATTGCATCCAGAAAATTCCACGATGTGTAATGTGCGCCGCACCATTCAAAGCATACGTTGTACACCTGTACACAGTCGCCAATTCGCAATCAGGCCGGAAGTGCAAGCCTACATGTCGTACGTACAACGTGTGTATTTGGTGCATGCATTCAAGTTGCGCTCGGTACCGTGGATTTCGGCCTGCTTCAATGCAGATTTTTCGGTAAGAAATGTGACATGTCACGCTGAGCAAGTTATGAAAGATTCTGACTGAATATTCTGTAAGGTTGCCGGCACCAAATCATCGCAAGATTCCCAAACACGCACGTAGATCGAGACGAGAAACTGAATGTATACGTCGGCGCAACGATCGTTGTAGCATGTTTTACACACTCCTACATGTACATACAGCGCTATGCATCATTTGATCGTGCACATTATCGACACGTGCGTAATATAGCGCTATCATTCATTTTTATGAATCGGAGCTCGGGCAACCGCTAATTTTTTCAAAGCGTTTTCCGGTTTTCAAAAGCTCCGAAAATGCACAGCACTATATCAGTTGCCTAGAATTAATAACCGGTTATTATCGAAACCAACCAATAAGGAAGATGTTTGCTTGTTTACCATAATGTACCCTTTTTTTATGAATTGGTTTAGTTTTAGAAAGAACTGTTTATCATCAGGAAGATGCCAGATCCCAATCGTTATTGAAAAAGCCAGAACTCTTGTAGTTCCCAGTAGTGCTGGGACTCAAAAACGGATTTCAGTTTTACAATGTGGAACCATTGATTGGAAAGTTTCAAAAACGGAATCTGAAACCAAAACAATAAAAGTAGATTAACGTTTGCATAATGCTAAACAACAAAACAGTGTAGACTGTAGAATAGGCCTACATACTTGAATTTCAGTCGATTTATTTTGTTCATTTTGCCAAGTAGAAACACACTTTTCACATACTTGATGAAAACAAATATTGTAAAATATTTCAAAGCGACGATCACTCATACTGCATGCACACCCCACAGCCATGTGCAGTGCTAGACTTGAACACAAGTCATACTTGCTCGTGAGACTCCCGGCTCCGGCGAGATTTCGACTCTTAGGATATGAAGTTGGTCCCCACTCCCGAGAGCCAAAATCACAGTGGTATCATGAGATCACAAATCACCGCAAAATCTAACGACTTGTGTACAAGTCTAATACATCCAGACAATTTAAAAATTATGTGAATATGAAATATGAAATATAATTTAAATTCTATGAATAATAATGAAGTACAAGTCGAAGAGGGTATGCATTCCTTTCCAGGTGCAAGGCATGCGGTCACACAATACATTCAAAGGATGTATAGAGATTCAAATGAGGTAGTGTAGGATGGCTATGTAAACCAGGGCTGCAAGGAGCGAGCATCTTTTCAAAGTCCAGAGAAAAAAGGGAACAAAGCCCTTTAGTACAGGGCGGGACAAAACAGACATAACATTCTGTTTAAACACAGTATGATGGGAGGGAACCCTCTTCGACTTGTACTTCATTATTATTCATAGAATTTAAATTATATTTCATATTTCATATTCACATAATTTTTAAATTCTATTACATAACACTTCGTACAAGTCTTCAGAGGGTATGCATGTTCAAAGCTCAACCAAGAAAGGGTGAGTTCCAGACCAGAAATCAACTGTCAAGAATCCAAGCTATCTTTTATTTTCAGATTCGTCAATCACATGCATGTGAATCCCAAAGTCTGATAAATTAACATAAAGCAAATTTGTTTTTAAACAAAATTCCACCAGACACAGTATACTTGACTGTATCAATGCCACGTATGGCAAGACTAAGATAAAACAAAGAATTGCTTAGTTTGCTTTAACATGTAGCAATTTAAACAAAATAACAGCAGAAAAAACTGCACTGGAGTGTCTCAATACATGTACACGGAAAGAGAAACCAAAGTATTCTCAAGCTAGCTGTTAAAGTAAGTGTGTGTCATTATCTCTGATAATGCATTTTTTTTAAAAGATAATAAAACGTGTATTTCGCAAAATACCTGCAAACCGATTGTTTAGTTTGCACTGAGAACAGAGTTTGCAAAAGTTGGTTCTTCTATTTGTTTGTTATAGAACCGTGCAAAGGTACTGGCATTAGTCCAGTCTGCAGTATGAAGTATATCCTGAAGTGATACACCTTGAGCGAAAGCAGTTGAAGTTGAAGCACTTCGTATACTATGAGCAGTATAGACATTAGTGTCTATACCTGCCCCACGGAGGATATTTTTCATCCATCTTGCTAACGTACCAGTTGTTACACCTTTGTGAGGTTTTCTGCTAGAAATAAATAGTTCAGTAACAGAATTTCGTTTTTTATCTGTTCTTTCAAGGTAATCCTTTAATGTTGACAAAACACATAACTTATGGTTTCCCTCAAAGGCACGTAGGCTCAGTTTATTATTAGCGATGCCTTTCTTAGGACAATTAGTTTTAAGTAATTCCATAACCGTAATATTACACTGGTTATCTGAGAAATCAAAATACCGAATGTCTAGGGCGGCCAACGTTTGAGTTTGCTGTGCCGTTACCAAAGCCAATAAGCTCACCAGTTTTTCGCTAAGATTAAGTAGCGATAGGTCCTGATTATCAGGCAAACTTGAAATGTAGTCTAAGAGAGACGATACTTTCCACATCTTTGAATATTTTGGTTTTGGTGGTGTGGAATTAAAGATCCCTTTTAGAAGACGAACAATGAGAGGGTGTTGACCAACAGGATGACCTCCAGCCAAGGGCAAGGTCATAGATAATGCTGACCTGTATAAATTCAAGGTTGAGTAAGACTTCCCGTCTGAATGTTCGTGGGCAATAAAGTTAGCGATATCTAGTATAGATGACGCAAATGGATCAATCTTCCTTCCACTGCACCAGCTAACCCAGCATTTCCAGGCAGATTCATATTGTTTTTCTGTGCCTTGTCTCCAAGAGCTTGAGATGAGCTTGGAAGCGTCATTCGAAAGTCCCTCTGCTTTCCATCGTTGCTTGAGATGACCCAAGCGGCTAATCTTAGGTTCAGAGGTTGGATTTGCTGAGGTTGGATTAGAGCTGTCTGTGGGAGCTTGATTGGTTGCGCTACACACATTGAGAGTAGCTGAGGGAACCATGCTTGTGTTGGCCACAAGGGGGCGATTACTAGACACAAGTCTGTCTCTTCTCTGGAAATCTTGTCCAGGATTCTGGGTAGCAAACAAAATGGAGGAAAAATATATGGGTGTAAATTCCACCAAGAAATTGTAAAAGCATCTACAGCCCATGCATATGGATCTCTTTTCCATGAAACATACTGATCCAATTTTCGATTCTTATAAGATGCAAAAAGGTCAACATCGGGGCAGAAGGTCCGTTTGACAATATAATCAAAGTCTACAGACTTGATACTTAATTCTTTGTTCAACTCTTTTCGAGAAAGGAGATCGGCCGTGACATTGGCTTGGCCGGCAATGTGCGTTGCAGATAAATGAATGTTCCTTTGCAAGCACCAATCAAATAATTATATGGGTTGAAATTTGGTTCAATGAAACTGAAGATCCTCCCATTTTGGAGATATATGAAACAGCCGTACTGTTATCAGACTTGATGAGAACATGTGCATGTTGCGTCTGTGAACACAGACTAAGCAGTGCATTTTGCACAGCCAAGAGTTCTAACAAATTAATGTGAAGCTCTTTCTGGGTGTCATTCCACTTACCCTGTGCATAGGAATCGTCTGTTTCGCAGATTGCTCCCCATCCAGATTTACTGGCGTCTGTGGAGATAACAATATCGATGGACGGTAATTTTATATTACAATTTACACCATCCGAGGGAACCTTCAACCACCACTGTATTTCTTTAAGAAATGGTGCGGTATCTATTAGGGCGTCGTAATTACCCGACTGAAACTTAAGCGCTTCAACTTTTGCAAATTCCATCTGACGGTAATGCAATTTTCCCTGCGGGAAAGCTTCAAACATAGAAACAATAAGACCAATACATCTGGCCAGTTGGCGGATGCTTACTGATTTTTTGGAAATAAGCTGTCGACTCTCAAACTGGACTTTATCCACCTTAGTTTGAGGGATGTGAATTGACATTGATTCTGAGTTGATTATGAATCCCAAGTATGTCACCTTGGTCTCCGGGATCAAGCAAGACTTTTTGAAATTAATTTCAAAACCAAGCGTTTGAAGCATTTGAATCACAAAATTTGTATTCGTCATGCTTTCTTCTCTGGAAGAAGACATAATGAGGATATCATCTAAATAAATTACCAAACGAATACCTCGACCTCTGGCTGATGCTACTATAGGTTTCATAACCTTAGTAAAAATTCTAGGGGCTGACGATAAGCCAAATGGTAAACAAGTAAAGCAGAAAAATCTTTCTGCCCAAGAGAAGCAAAGATATGGTTGATCCTTCTCACACATAGGAATAGAAAAGTAAGCATCTTTCAGATCAATTGATGTCAGAAAATCATATTTCTTAATCAAGTTTTTCACGAGCTTAATGTTTTCCATTTTGAAATGCTCATATGAAACAAATTCATTGAGATTTTTTAAATTGATAACTGGTCTCAATCCACCTGTCTTTTTCGCTATCAGAAAAATGTTGGACAGGAACTGACATTCTGCCTGAGGAATTTCTCTGATTGCACCTTTGTGCAGCAGTTCCTCAATTTCAGCGTTGATCAATTGTGATTCCTGATCACAGAAAGAAGCCTTTTTAGGTTTTGAGTTTTGAAACGGGCGGCTCACAAAATCTATTTTACAGCCTGATATGGTGTCAAGAATCCACCTATCGGACGTGATTTGAGACCAGTTGTCTTTGTGCAATTTCAATCTCCCGGCACATGCCGCTGGAGACAATACATGTAGGTTTGGATTTACATACCCGTTTTTTTCAGAAGTAGGCTTCGTTGCCGTGAAAGGTTTGAAGGAGCTTTGTTGCCCTGTGGATCGCCCACGGTTGTGTTGGGTTATCGAACCCCGAGAAGACGAGCGCCAAGTGCGCCTGTCTCTGCCTGTGGGTCCGCTGTAGTTTGCGGACGAGCCTTTACCTGCTCTGTGTTGGTTATATGGCGTATAACGGCGATATGAGGACTGAGTTTTCTTCTCATCTGAAGTCAGCTTTTTGCCCGCTTTGTAGGCTTCAGCTACCTGCTTCATGGTATTGTTTAAATCCTTACCGAACAACATTTCGGACACAGGAGTATTGCGGGAACACACACCGCGATACATAGGGTTGAGGACTTGTTTCAGTTCCTCACGGCGTCTCATACTAAGCTCATATGACGCGTTCCCTGCGAGGGTAATGCCATCTAAAGCAAGTTCCTTTAACTTGTCAACGTTCACACTTTTGCCCGACTTTGTCGAGTCACGCAACTCGGTAAGAATGTTGCAGTAAGGGAGCAAACCTTTGATCACCTGTTTCTGTGACTTCTGTAGCAACACATCCTGGGATCTAGCTGAGGGCGGAATAGTTGCCCACAGCTCGCTGTCTATTCTTGGTGCCGTCACGGCTACCGCGTTTGACGGCGTAACGTATTTCTCGGCAATTTTTGCATACGTCTCTTTCTTAATTGGCAAAGTTACAGCTTTCACAGCTCTTTCTGCTAGATTACTAAATATCTCGGGGCCCTTCGCCTCACTAGCATTGTAAATATCTTCACTTGGAAGATTCTCAAAATCAGCTTTCGCTGTACCGTCCTTATCCGCCAGTACACTGGTCAGATCAAACTCAGATTGAGCTGGGTCGTAGGCCGGAATTTCCTGACCCAAGAGCTCGTCTACAAACTCCTCATCGTATTGAGCTGAGACCTCAAACTGGGGTGAATTATCAGCAGGGATGCTGGGGCCGGCGTGCTTAGCACGTCCGGATGCCGAGTCACGGGAATGTGCCAGTGATGCCAGCATATCTTGCATGGCACTCATCGAAGTCGTTAACTTCTGGATACTATCGGCATTAGCCTGTAACATAGCATCCATGTCTCGGCGAGAGCTAGGCTTACTTTGGCCTGGTTGGAGTGTGGACAAATCGTCTCCAGACGAGTCAGTATTCATTATTGCAATGAACAAGGAGCTGAACTATAGAGCTCCGTCCGCTATGCCTATCACACGAAGAAAAGATGCTCGCTCCTTGCAGCCCTGGTTTATATAGCCATCCTACACTACCTCATTTGAATCTCTATACATCCTTTGAATGTATTGTGTGACCGCATGCCTTGCACCTGGAAAGGAATGCATACCCTCTGAAGACTTGTACGAAGTGTTATGTAATAGAATTCCATGATTGTCTGCATCATCTGTGATGAAGTAGTAAAGAAATGCTGTGGATCAGAGTTGATTAAGGTGAAATACTGATATCAGGACTTTAAGGTATAACAGGGATGACAAGGTCCTACTCTGGTCTAAGCTGTAATTGTCCAGACTTAAACACCTATTCTAAGTGACTCCTAGGATCCTCGACCTGTTAGGAACTGCTTTGGATCTGCTGACTGAAGCCAAAGCTGTTATTCATCCAGCTCTAGATCAACTGTGCAACATCATTTCTGTCAGGTTTAATCATTTAAATGACATGTCCACATTTTGACTCCAATATGCATCCAGCACTACCAGGCCAGCGCTACTTTTAAAGTTAATAACAGTATGACACTGACAATAATGGGTACAGTATTTCATCCGACATCTTCAATGAGAATATAACAGCCTTATTAGTCTGATGAATACCGATGCAAGTAGCGATACATTGCTTGGAGACATTTCAGTATTTTGACTTAGGCTCTATGCTCTTGTGTCATATTATTTGGCTGTTGGTGTCCTCCATAATTGTGCTTCATTTGAGGCATACAAACCAAGATTGCACCTCTATCATTAAGAGCTCTGTTTTAAATTGTGGAATATATCATTTTCTGTTCTACAGATTGTCAACTATACTGGACTGGCAAGAATAGTGGTCAGTCTAGTTACTAACGAGGATGTACCCAAACCCCATGCTCACAGCCTTGTAGGTAAACACTGTAATGATGGAGCATGCACAGTGCAAGTTGGACCAACAGATATGACAGCAAGGTAAAATTATGTTGTAGATAAGGCCAGGACATTTTAAGTATATTCCATTTTCATCCAGAGATGAAACAATTGCAATCAGCCTGTGTAATGGCTGTAATTGTCTTTATTTCTCAGAGTAAAGTGGCATCTAAGCAAACGGCTTTCTGTTTCATCAAGGTTTATGAGATTATTGACAAATGGGACAGAAATGTACACTGTACACTGTGTATACAATGAGTTAAATGTATTTTATGTGGATATGATACATGTGCAGTTTGACTGGTGGTATAATGATAGGAATATTAAAATCTTGCACTAAATTCTCATTGATTATAATTTGACATGAACATAAATTACCTTGCACATAAACAGCTTTCCAAATCTCGGCATCCTTCATGTAACCCGTAAGAAGGTTGAGCCAGTTTTAAAGGACCGCCTCCGTGAGCAGCAAAAGATGTATCGCACTGTACTTGGTGACAAGGGCTATATTTCTGATCCTCAACAAGTCCTGGAGACTGAGGATCAATTGACCAAGAAGGCTCAAGAGATGGCAAAGGTGATGGAATTATCAGTGGTTAGACTCTGCTTCCAGGCATATCTACCAGACAGTACAGGACACTTTACTCAGCCACTAGCTCCTGTCATATCAGTACCCATCTACGATAGCAGTAAGTTCCATCATTCTTCTGCATAGATGTGTTCAGTATAAGAAAACAATATGAATTTGAACATATAGTGTAAAATACTTGCTGATGACATTCCATTTATTTTCCACTCCTCAAATTCAGCGTTATGGATCTTGGCAGGTTTTACCTCTGTGCCATAATTGTTTACCTTTTTTCTTAATCATTCATTTAATTGCCACCAATTTCATGTTCAAGTCCACTTTTCTTCAGATGATTGGTTTGATCAGGTATGTCTGTATGGTTAGTAGTGAATATGCATTGTCCCCATCCCCTGCCCCTAATGTACTTGTTTCTTTGATTGATTTTCATTCAGCTGTTTTTTACATTCACTAATAAACAGAAGCACCAGGGGCCACCACCCTCAAGATTTGCCGCATGGACAAGAGTTCCGGCTGTGTCACTGGGAATGAAGAAGTGTACCTTCTGTGTGATAAGGTCCAGAAGGATGATGTACAAGTGAGGTTCTTTGAAATGAACGATAATGGCGAGGTTACCTGGGAGGCTTTTGGAGAGTTTGGACCAACAGACGTCCACAGACAGGTCAGAGTCAAACTATACTGTAAAAAAACAAAACAAGAAGATTTTGGTGAAATAAGGAGAAATAGGTGGATTTTTTTGCACAGAGGAAATCTCCATGCTTGCAGAAAGTCCTGTGCATCTCAGACGATGAACATTTACTATGACCCAAATGCATAACGTGGGACATAAATATTAAAACAAATACATACTTGAATAAATTAAATGTCATTTTGTTGGATCGTTTTGGCACTCGAGCATTTAGTGTCAGTGAAATACTCTGAAAGTGAGATACAATGGAGGTGTGTACATGTAGCATGAAAAATGCTTTCAAATATTCCCTGGGCAGTCACATTTACAAGCATGATTATTAACTTTATATGTACAGTATATGTGATTCTTTGTAAAAAGATAAATGACTAAAAACATTTTTACCTCTAATGACTATTGACCAGTAGTTCCATTTCTTGTACAGTTCATGATGCATGCAAGTGTTGGTTTGATGTTCAGTACATTGTTTATAAAATCTAGAACTGAATATGACAAGATGTCACTGGACTGTTGGTGCCTATGTTTACTTTATGGGAAATAATATATTCAATTTTATCAATCAAATTAATTGATTAGTCAATAATGTAGTGTTGCAAAAATGACTTTTTCTCACAGTTTGCTATCGTCTTCAAGACTCCAAGATACAAAAACTGCTATATAGAGAAGGCAGTACATGTTCAAGTTCAACTTCAGAGGCGTTCAGACAGGGAAGTTAGTGACCCTAAGCCGTTCACCTATCATCCTCAACTCACTGGTAAGATATTTCTTTACCACACTACCAGAATCGTATCATCACGCATTTTTGTGGCCGCCATGACATATGACATTATGGGCAAATGTGTACCCTGTTATTACGCATGTCATGGTAGTTGACTGCTGTTTTAAAAACTTTTTGTTAACAAATTCATTTGAGTTCTTTGTACTGCATCTAAGCAAACAAGGATCATTCAGAAAAATCATGTCACATTATAAAGATTAAAACACACGGACATTTTGCACAGATTTGTTATGTACGATGTATCCCACGTCATTATGTGCACCGATATTTGTGACTTGCAAACATCACACATCACAAAATATGAGCAGATATTTGTGAATTTGTGATGTACGAGTAGTGTATAGAACATCACATATGCGCAGATATTTGTGATGTGCGATGTCCCATTCTTTGTCGACTTGTGCATGATATGCATAATGGACCTTTCCCATGAAATATGTTAATTAGATACGCGCACGCGCAAATGCATCACTGGTTGGCAAGCTACATGCCCTCTGCGTTGTATGTGGTACGTACATTCCCAATGTAGCTGCAACTTTCTTGCCAACCAGTAGTGCATTTGCGCATGCACATATCTAGTTAGCATATTTCATGGGAAAGGTCCGTTATAATAATAATGGTGAATAGTGTGAATAATGTAATGTGCGGCCAATGTGTTATGTGTCATGGCGACCACCTCATCTCACCCTGGGTACGAAACCACACATACTAAATTTAAGTTTCTTAATGTTATAATGTTATATGATGACTGCCATCTACTTTTCAAGTATAAATGTTCAGTCATATTGCTGAAATCATTAGAAAACAGTTTCTGTATGTGTTTAGGAGATAATAATTAAAATACTTTACATTAATTGACATTTTCTTTATGTTGAAATGTAAAGATAAACTTTCCTTAATTCATGAGCAGACAGATATTTGTTTTCAAGTAAATTAACCAGAATTGCAATTGTTTTTAACTTTTATTGAGATATTGTTGTACTTAGACTAACATTGTTATCAGCATTGATTCAAACCAAATTGTCACTTAGCAGTTATGATAACATTTTATGATTACTGGTCACAATGTAGTTTTACAAAATGATTGCTCGTTATGCTCACATATCTGGTAAACTGTGTATCTTGTGTTTTGTTGCTACATTTCTATTGATATTATGCGTACATATGTGTTGTACTCTGCAGACAGTGAAAGTATTCTAAGGAAGAGAAAAAAAGAAATTCCATCATTCCAAGACCACTTTTTTGGTGGTGGAAGTGGTGGTAAGAGCAGCTTTGGAGGTAGTAGTGGTGGTGGTGGAGGAAGTGGATATCCCTTCACTCCAGATAGACCAATCAATGTCAACTTTAGTGGTGGAGGTGGACCTTCAAATACATGCAGCTTCCAAGCATCTACAACAAATACACAGGGCAATGTACAGAGAGGTAAGATGCACATACACTCACATTATGTTTCCCCAAACCTTATCCTATCTAATACTCCCACTGTGCATAGCCTCAAGTCTCACCAAAAAACACAATATTGCAAGCAATATTTTCTAAACAGACTTTTAGACTGTTATCAATTTTACCACTTGTTTTTGTGGGGACAATTTCATAAAGCTGCTGAAGCACCAAAAACCTTGGTAAATAAAATCACTATGCCAACCAAACGGTGCCCACTTTTTGAGAAAACAATGAAAAACTGCCACAGTATTTCTGAAGTCTTTTCTCTTTTATTTTTGATCTTTTAAAAGATCAAAAAGATTTTCGGTCGTTGTTTGCACACTTATTTCTGGATAAATACACCATTTTAGACGGAAAAATTTTAACGGTATGTTTCTACCACCACCATCTTCATACCCTGTAAGTTATACATAAATCTGTGAACATTTCTGTTTTGGTTTCTTACCAAAGTATGATACTACCTTTAAAGAAAGGGTGTTTGAACTAGAAAATCATGTGAAATTTGTTCAGCACTTTCCATACAAATGGAAATACAACATGAAAATACGAACACACAAATCAATTGATTTCTAACCAATTAAGGTATCTAACGACCCTATTCAAGTTTGAAATTGGAAACTTTGTAATGAAGTAGTTTGTGCCAACATTATCAACAGGGCTTGACTATTCATATGATTGTGTTTGTATTTTGTAATAATCAATTTTATCAAGTTTATATTTTCAACCAGGTACATCAAGTACATCTAATTTTCATAATCCATATAATCAGTAGATCAGTATTTAGTTAGATATACTGAGCAACAAAAAGGAACTTTGTTAAATAGGATAAATTGTTTTTAATTGTAGATCAACAGCATAACATCGTCATGAAACAATACCAGCAACAGCAATGTCAGCAACAACAACAACAGCAACAACAACAACAAAATAACCAACACAGCATGATCTTCCAAAGCCGGGGTGTTGGCAAGGACAGTAAGCGTGTAGTTGT
Organism: Astropecten irregularis; assembly: GCA_963971285.1. Taxonomy (NCBI): domain Eukaryota; kingdom Metazoa; phylum Echinodermata; class Asteroidea; order Paxillosida; family Astropectinidae; genus Astropecten; species Astropecten irregularis. Next base: position 7,617,830 of record OZ020263.1, read on the forward strand.
GAGGCAGACACATGGTGTGGAGGCTGTTCAGGATACTCAACCAGCCATTGTTCCAGCAGTGGATGTTTCTGCTGTACATTCTGAAGAAGTAGATAGTGATCTGGAGGTTGATTCTTGCCCTGTCGGTATGTAAAACCAAGGAAATGAACAAGTCTGTAATTTGGTGGCAATTTGTCTTTTTCTTTGTAGGGGGCACTGTTTCTTTGTTGTACCTACGACATTAAGTGTAAACTCTAAGCTTCTGTATGAATAATTCCATGAAATCTCTGTCTGTACATACACCATAAATGTCTGAATTATTTTTTTTTCTTAAAGCTAAATTTTTTTACTTACAGACCCACGTTGTGGGTATTCTAGAATTTCTTAAAACATCAATTTGGTGCATTAGACACTGGTTCACACAGAATTCATCTAACAGAGCTATGTGTAAACAATGCCGGCACACAATGGTTAAATAGCATCAGATGATAGTGTGAATTCCAGGCAGAACCTCTGAGGTAATCAGTGTCATCCCATCTGTGTTGGGAGCTCACAGATTGTGCTCTGCTAGACAAAGATGAACTATTCAAATGCAAATCAAGCGTATTTTCACTAGTGCTGTGCATTAAAAATGCATTTCGGTTCAACTGCTTTGGATTTAAATATCTGTTTCAAAATTTCAAAAACTGTACACAAAACAAAAACAACAACCCCAAAAGTGCAGACTGTACAATACATACAGTGTACTTGAATTTCAGTCAGTTATTTTGTCCATTTTGCCAAGTGCATGTAGAAACAAACTTTTCACATACTTGATAAAAAATTATCTTGTGAAAAGCCTCCCGAAAAGTGACAATCGTGTACCCGTAAACCTTGAGCATCATGCATCATGCACACCGCATGCACCATACCGCATGGCCGCACAGCCAGGCCATGCAGCACTAAACTTGTACACAAGTCATTAGATGTCATGGTGATATCGTCTCTGCTTTCACGTGACTCTTGTGACACTGCTATACTTGCTATTGAGACTCCTGGCTCCGGTGACATTTCGGCTCTTGGGATATGAAGTTGGTCCCCACTCCGAAAGCTGAAATCACAGTGGTATTGCAAGATTGTGAATCCCAAATGCTTCCCAGGCAGAAGGAGATAATGTGGTGCTGTGTTGACTTATGTCCATGTCTGACTTATCATAATCTTTTTTTTTATACAACAGGGGCAGATAATGATGAAGAAGTTGTCACAGTAATTAAGGATAAAATACATTTGGTACAACAGCCCACCTTCAATGTTGTTAGTCAAGCGAAGAATTTAACAGACAGCTCTGTACAGACAGGTATTTAAGTTGTTTGCTCGTTTTGTTTTTGGGGGGGCCTTTTCATCACTTTATGAGAAGGATGACATTGTGTTAACATAGTTTTTGTGGAAATAACACTTGTTCCTTCGGCAAAGAAACTCCCCAAAAAGCCTGTGCTTTCACAAATGATACTTGTATGGCCTCACCAGTAGCAATTATGACATTGCTGGTGAAAGTCTTAAAAATCTTAGTGAATGTTGATGAAAGAAGTATCAATTTTAGTTTCAGTTATTTCAGTTAGCAATTTCCAAGTAAATTTCCTTATTAAAACTAATGAACAATTTGTATCTTTTGTAATGATTCCTGTGAATTAAGTTTGACTTGTCATTGGTTTGGCTTCCATATTCATGTAGATGACATTCCCCTGGACTATGAGTCTCTGGCTTGGCGTTTGGCTGAGCGGACATCTCGTGCCTTACATGACTTTGCCATTACAGCTGACATGAAGATGATCTTGGCAGTACAGAGACATTTGACTGCAGTGGAGGATGAAAATGGTGACACGTATGTAATTTTGTATTATAGCACTTATACAGTGTGTCCCCAAAATTACGATACCCATTTTAAAAAGAAATTATGAACAGAAATTGTATGTTTTTAATAGATATTTGATTTTTAGTCTATTGCATTCACTATCTCACTGGGCAAATTCTGACGAAATTTCAATGTAATCCATTCATGCATCACCGAGCAACTACTAAATGATTCATCATTACAAATAAGTGACAATTGTGGTCATCTTAGTGGTGATCTGTGTGTAATGAATGTGGGCGGCCACGTCGAGGGGAGATTTACAGATCACAACTAAGAATGTTGACCACCATTGTCACTCAATTGTAATGGCAGGAAATTGACTTTTCCAGACAATCAGAATTTGTTGATGCATGAATGGATTGCATTGAAATTTCGTCTGAACATGGCCTGGGAAATATTGAATGCAATAGACTAAAAACAAAATGGCTAAAAACATACAGTTTCTTTTCATAAGTTTTTGAAAATGGGTATCGGTTTTTTGGGGACACACTGTACGGAACTATTTTGGTTGCTGAGATTCTGGAATTTCATGTTGGACATCTTTATAACATGAAATGATTATCAATCAGTCCACTTAAAATAATTCCTGCTCCTCATATTTAAACAGCTTGATGTCCTCTCCTCTTATGTGTCTTTGTGAATGTGCTCTGCCACAAATTGTGCTCAGTTTGCTTTTCTCTGTGCTTGATGTGAAGCTAAGTTTGTTAGAAAATGAGAAGGTGTTGTTCCTCAATGATAACAACTCTACTGTTTAATTAGTGCATTTGTGAGAAGGTAAAGGACTACCTGTACTTTTTTGCTTCTGGGGACAAATGAAACTTGTAACTTACATATGTCTGTTTGATTAATGTTAACATTTACAGTCCCCTCCATCTGGCTGTCATTCATAAGAGGTATGAGGTAGTACTTGGTCTTCTGAATGTTATCATCAGTATCCCACAGCAGAGTATTATCAACCACTGCAACAAACTCCATCAGGTAAATGCATCTCATCAGTATACATGCATGTGGCACATACGTGTATAACCTGAAAGTTCTTTGAGTCTTCATATTATTTGAACACGACCAAGCTAGATTATTAATGGCATACATACAGCTTAAGTGTTGTAATATAACATATTGAAACACACCCTGCAAAGTGCATGATTTGTCTGATTTGATGACTACAAGAGTTGCTACTTTAGGTAACAGTGATCGATCCACATTTTGTTATTTACAGACACCCCTTCACCTTGCTGTAGTGACTGAACAGACTGATGTTGTTGAATTGTTAATGCACTGTGGAGCTGATCCAAACATCATGGACCATGCTGGCAATATGCCCTTGCACCTTGCTGCTCAGAGTGGTCTGAATAACATCACATTGCTTCTTGTACAAGGACCACCACCCCCATCATCTGGCAAAACAACAATTCAGCCAATTACAGCTGACCTTAATGCAAAGAATTTAGATGGTAAAGAGTAGTCTTTATTTCTCTTTCATAAAAACACAATTCATATTCAATATAAGTTGTCAAGCCTCGGCCTTATGTTACTGAAAAAATATGTTACACATCCGGAACACATTGAACTTCCGTCTGACTAATACCAACATTGGGCTTAATACAACGACTTACAACAGGACAACGGTCTGCAATTGGAGATTGTGTAAATTTGCCTGGGGAAGATATTTCTTTGCCAAGATCCACTGTTTTTGTCTTTCCTGTATGAGGGAAATTGCATTGAACAATGATATCCAAGCTTTGTGCGGAAGAGTTAATGATACCAGTGTCAATGGCAGGTTTAAACAGCCTCCACATTCTCATTTAGCCAATATACAGCTTGAGTGCTTCCCCAGTAATTATATCATCAATTTCACAGGGGCAGTTATGCACACATTATGTGTTACAGTAGCAGTCTAGCAGAGGCTTTATTCCTTTCTATAAAGATTTTGCTATAAATGAGTCGGTACATGAGGTGACATTTTGTTGCATACTGCTGATGCATTGGTGAACAAATCATGACTTTCATCCATATGAATTGTTCAAATTAGAGATGGAAATGGATTTTTTATAATAACCCATCAATTTATGTAACAGTGACTGTCATGTGCTGTAAATAACTCATACATTGCTGTTGAATTGTGCATCCTGGTAAAAAGTTTTCAATTGTATTGCTGTGACTCATGTTGGAATGATATTTATTTGCAGGGTTTACAGCTGCTCACATTTCTGTGAATCGCAATGATTTAAGAAACTTGAAAGTACTGGTGAAGAATGGAGCAGATGTCAACATACCAGTGAGTTACTTTTTCATCAATTAAAATATTTCCCTTCAATAACACATAATTGTGTAATTTACCCAAATCATAATTTACAATGATTATTATATCATCTGATCTGTACATTTATTATGATGATGCTATTTATACTGTAGTAAGTAGGTCTACTGTCAGACTGTCATCGCTGCTAGTGTTAAACTTCATGGTATCCATAACCAGTCATTGCCCAGCTTTTTGTGATAGTGCATTGCATGTATGATTTATGCATGTAGATTGTTCAGGCATATTGTTGTTGATTGTGAATCAGTTTTCTTCATCTTCTCAGTTTGTCTGCTATTGATAGTTAATGTATGTATGTATTTATCACCCCCTTAGGACGGCAAGAGTGGTCGCACACCTCTTCACTATGCTGTAGAGCAAGAGAATTTCTCTCTGCTTAGTTACCTGATTGCTGATGCTGATGCTGACATCCATTGTCAGACATTTGCTGGTGACACCCCTCTTCACTTGGCTTGCAGTATGAACTATGCTGCTGTGGCAGCAGTTTTGATTAGTGCAGGAGCAGACCCAGATATTGAGAATTTTGACACTACTGATGATTCTATGGGAGACAAGGATATGGCGCTAGATGGTGAAAGTGTCAGAATCTTCCAGGATGAATGTACTGTAAATAGAGCAGAGGAAGAGATGAAGTATGTGTGTGGCAAGTCACCTAAGGACTTAGCACAGTCAGAAAGGGTATTTATAGCTTTTAAATCTCAATCTTTTTTTTAATTTGGGTCAATTTATGTTGCAGGTCACAAACAGGAAAATACCAATTACATTTATTGTAAATATAAAAAAAAAAAGTCTTTTTCACCCAAGTACCCATTGCTGTTTTTGCAATAATTGAAAATATATTATAAGCTTCAGGGAAATTGTGTATCCTTTAATTTCCTTACATTCCATTAGATGAATGTTGTATTTTGAAATTTGGAGCAAATATTCCAATTATCTAGTTTTAAAAATGTGTATCAACATGCAAAACCTTGGAAATGTTGTCAAAGTCGTTGGCCTTTTTCTCCTTATAATGATTTGTGTTTTGTTAGGATATTTTGCATTTACCTTTTGTGTTTCATGTCGACTGCTGAAATGCAATTCAGCTGATGTGTTTGTGGAGGTTTCAGATTTAGGTTTCTTGATGATGACAGCATTTCAGAGGCATTTATTTACAGAAAGATTGGGGTTGATGTCAGTTTTCCATATAAGCTTACACAGACATTTAGCAATTGTTTCTGGAATCAGTTTCCATAACATACCTTTAAAAGGACGAGAAAAAGTCAAGGTAAATGTTGAAACCAATCCAATGCTTCTACATGGATATTCTTAAAATTATTGCATAATTAAAGTCAGTCATATTTTTCCCTTAACAGATAACAAATATCCTGAATGGCAGTCCATACATTCCCAGCCTTTCACAATCAGTAAAAGCCATGTCTTCATCTGGGTCATCTACCACTCAACAGAAGAATGTGTCTGGATCACTGATGGCTAGCTCAGATGCAGGCTATCAGTCAACATATGACTCACCTTACAGACCAAGCACTGGATCCAGTTTTCTAATGGGAGACTTGAACAGGCTTGATTCACTTGTCCGTCAGAAACTGGAGACCCTCCTGGATGAAGTCAACCCTCACAAGGACTGGGTCTCTTTGGCTGATAGACTGGGTCTTGGGAACATGATCAACCAGCTTAAGCAGTTTGACAGTCCTACTAGCATGTTGCTCTATCAGTATGAGGTAAGTACTAGACTCAGTCATATGATATTACTTCAGTGTGCAGTAATTCAAAATACGTGTATGCTATGCATAAAAGTCAGAAAGTGTTTATTATCTTTAACGTTAAGAATGTAGGGCTGGATAGCTCATTTGGTAGAGCACCTGTACGGTATTCAGGAGGTCTCCGGTCAATTTTGTTTTGTTCACCTTTCAATGACTTAAAAATTCAGTCAGTTTCCCTTGTGGTTGTTTGATGATTATATTAATTAAAAAAAGCCGTATCCTCTTTGAGTGATTCCCCCATGTACTATTCTCATGTTGCAATATTGCTGCGAGTATCGATAAAATGATCCCAGGGATATGTATGTGCGTGGTTTCATGGCTTCTGACTGCCATACTAACAAAGATAATTGACTATTACACCACCAATGTAGGGCTGGATGGCTTAGTTGGTAGAGCGCTTGTACGGTATTCATGATGTTGCTGGTTTGAATCCTGCTCCAGTCGATTTGTCTTTGTTCACCTTTCAATGACTTAAACATTCAGTCAGTTTCCCTTGTGGTTATTTGATGATTACCGATCATTACCGGTATATCTTTAATTATTTAGTTAATATTTCTTTCAGCATAAAAGGAGAGAACAAACAGTTGGGATAATTATTAAGTATTGTCCATCTGTATTTCTTTCTGCAAATCCTAACTAGTTGATTCTCATTTGAATATGTAGGCTATGGATGGCACCATTGCAGAACTAATGGCAGTTTTGAAAACCTTAAATCGTGATGATGTGCTTGATGTAATAGAAGAAGTGCGTGTGCCCACAAAGAAAGGTAAGAAACTCACAGAGACTGATTTCAACTAATGTGCTTGTAGACTGATCGTAATGGACCCTTCCAGGCCTGTCAATCAAACTGTGCACAATACTGCACATTAACCAATTGGAGGACGCGCCGTCCGTTACCTCGGTTAAACTCGATCACATGCAGTATGTAACATGGCATTGCTAAGGTGGACAAAGCCGGAATGATCCATTGTCCTGCGGTGTCAATCAACTTTGTAAACCTTTTTCTTAAATACATTCTGTTTTGTTGTTTGGGCCCAGCCATGAAGAGCCAGTGAAAGGCAGTTTTAGAAGATTCAAATGGTAACACAAGAGCCATATTAATACGTTCCATTGTGAATGGAATGTATGCATTCTTTTAATACGTCAACCAGTGTGGTTATGAAACATTTTTACGAAAACATGGCCAATGTCCGTAATTTGTAAATCAGGTTGGTTTTTTTTAAATATCTGGCTTACCTGCATGTCATCCATCATGAAGTGGTCAATGTATTCCTGCTAACCGCTTCATGACAGGTGATATTGTATTGGCTACAATGTCCTCAACTAATTTATGGTTATCACATGGTCTGCAAAATGTTAACATGCGCATACATAGCTGAATCAACCTGCTATTAGGATGTATGACACACAGTAAGAGATGGATGATGCACATGCACTATTGATCAAGCATTGTATTGTTTCAGCATTTGGGTCATTGTCATTTCAAGGAAGATGATTTCCATGGCTGTAGCCTGCCAACAAAGTAGACATGTAGACTCACCAGGGGCTGACAGGATTAGCAAATGAAACCTGATGGCAGGATGGATACATTTACTGTCTGGGCCTGCTAGCAGTAATATGTTTCTGAATTAGTGAATGAATGGGCAGAAACTCAGCAGGATCTGTTTGTCTGTTAGCATCCCACACAGTGTAAAATGTTGACATCCCCCCCCCCCCCCCCCCCCCTGAAAATGCCATTGCCATAATACTATATGGGGAGATGTAAAATATTATATGATAATATAATATATACACTTTATGTAATAATATAGAATAAATATATATTTATGTGTGTCTCCCTAAAGTGCAATGTCTCCCTAATGTTCACTTCCAGACAATATCTTCTCCCGAAGGTACCCTTTAGGGAATTATTTACTGGTATATGTATTGCACCACTTTGCACAGCAGTTGCACCTATAAGAAATTGTTTATCATGCCCTTAAACTCAGCTGGATGTTTGTCTCCATTTGGTTTCTTCCCAGATCCCCAAGAGCTCCTGAAAGCAGCTGAGCATGCAAGTCTGTTGGACTCTGGCTTAGCATCCTCCCTCCATTCAGTACATCTTACATCTTCAGCTTTAACATAAATGATCATTGGTCATGCGTACATGTATAGTCAATCTGCATTGAGAGACATGTTGTACAATGTACATGCCATGACAAGTCAGCAGTAGGACAAGGGATCCACACTCCAGTATTCGCCATGTGTTCAATGGCTTGTATAAAAAAGAATTATTACAGTTGTCTGTATAATTTCACTCCTACATGAAGTATGCCAACTTCCAAGTGTGTATTATAAACATAATTAATGGAAGTCAATAGCTCTGAGTGATATTGTCGTGATTTCTTTGTGAGAATTTTACATCTTAATGGGATGTAGGTAAAATCACCAACTCCTGATAAATTTCCCACATGCCTATTTCTGACTGAAAATTAAATCGCCTGCACATATAGAATGTATGTGTATGCAAACAATAGAAGGCATGCAGAATTGCAGCTGCATTGCACATTGTTGGAAGACATGTACTGCATGGCATTCATTACCATGCAGTCTACTGACTGGACTTTCTTCATATTGTGTTCCCTATATGCTGGAGCAATAGAGGGACCTCGCACACAGATAATTACAGACAGTCCAGTACATTTTGCAAAACTTTCCTCAACAAATTAAGGAGAATATTCTGCCACTCTGTTCTGATTGGTCTATGCACAGGGGCATATGCAAATGTAGCACAAATAACTCAGACACATACACAACACACATTTCAGGTGGTGTTTCCAACCATTATCATGAAAGACTCAGCATATGAAACTACATATATTCAATGTTCTTTGTTAGCTTAGAGCGTTTACATGTAGATGCTGGCCATGAGCTCTTCAGCATTCCAGTGATCAGGGAGCAACTTTGCTTCTTTATCAGCAGTTGTGTATTTATATTTTATCAAGTCACAGATTTACATGGATGTTTACATGGATTTATTTGTTTGTTTGTCGTTACTCCCTCTTGTTCCTCTTTCTTGTATAGTTAAAGATCTTGGCATCAAGTAACTTTCCCAACGTTTGTCTACCGTATGATACAGTGTTTGTATTTGACACGACAGATAACTGACTAATGCTAGCTCATCTGAGCATGTGTGTGCAATTGTTTGCATTCGTGCATTGTTATGCACGTATCAAGTTGAAGACCCAGCTCCAAAGTCTCCCATTGGTTAGTTGCAAGAATAAGATAAATGATATTAAGAAATGCTTTTGGCTTGCTTTCAAGTGCTTACCATCTTGAGAAGAAATTTGATTAATATCAAAAATAGTACTAAAAAAGAGAGCAAGCATACAGACATTGGTTCTTGTTTTACCAAATATAAAAAACAAAACATTCTTAGTTTTTTTTTTCTTTTGCTTAGTGAAGAGCTAAACCTTTCCAAGGAAATCAGTATGAAATTGGGAGGAACATGTATTATAGTAATGTACATAAGGTCTATGTTTTATAAAGGTTTTTATAGGTTCGTGGTTCATATACGTTTGCTATATGGCCATTTTGGTTTATATATTGTACAGTAGATGGTTTGCTGTAGAGCCATGGTTATATAGGGTCTGCTGTAGAGCCATGGTTTGTAGAGGCTTTACTGTAGAGCCACGGTTTTTAGTCGTATGCTGTAGAGCCATGGTTTATAGTCGTATGCTGTAGAGCCATGGTTTTTAGTCGTATGCTGTAGAGCCATGGTTTATAGTCGTATGCTGTAGAGCCATGGTTTGTAGAGGCTTTGCTGTAGAGCCATGGTTTTTAGTCGTATGCTGTAGAGCCATGGTTTGTAGAGGCTTTCCTGTAGAGCCATGGTTTATAGTCGTATGCTGTAGAGCCATGGTTTGTAGAGGCTTTGCTGTAGAGCCATGGTTTATAGTCGTATGCTGTAGAGCCATGGTTTGTAGAGGCTTTGCTGTAGAACCATGGTTTGTAGAGGCTTTGCTGTGGGTTGTTGTGGTAGCTTCATTGACTGTTAGTCTGTTAAACAGATTTTCCAAGAAAGATGTATATAATGTGGAAACCTAAAAAAAAACATTCTTTAGAAAACATGATCAATAATAAGTAGAATTCAGTAAATCGATGTAATTACATGTCTTTTGCAACCTCTCATATTATGCTACTTGCTTCAAGATAAATTAGAATCAAGCCAACTCCAAATGCCCTGGAATCTTCAGTTGTGCTTGTAAATACATCTGCCAAGCTCTAGTAAATATGGTTCTGTAGTCCTTTTAAAACAAACCAGTGTAGATAAATTGAAAACTCACAGTTACTTGATGATGTAAAAACTGCTATCAAAGTGACATTACATTAATTGAGACTTATAACAATGACCTGTCATATGTGATGATTAAGTTAACTACATAATTCTGGGATTGAGGTTCTATTCATCAGTGTATTTTCTCCCGCTGGGCAACGTTCTTTCTGTAAAAGCATAAACATTAATTGCTCCTGTATTTTATTTGTGTACATTTTTATGATTAAAAAACAAATTCTCAGCATACCGGTATTAATAATACTTTATGTTTGAACTTGCAAATAAAGGTATTATGAGTGCACGATTTTATGATTTTCGAGTACAAACGAATCATTCTTTGCATTTTTTAAAATTAATTTGTAGCTTGAAAACAGAAGGACAATTGTGGACAATTGTTGGACTAGTGGTGTATTTCACCAAACACTAAGATTAGTCTAAAGACTAATTGTCAATATCACCAAAGTTATTTGTATTAAAGCGATAAAGATTGATACATGAATCTTAAAGGGCGGCTGCAGTGCTTATTTTAGTCAGGTTATTTTATTGCCTTCATACAGAGAATATACTGACAAATAATGAATGGCAAGTCTTATTTTGGTTCCAAACCAGCATTTGGTTTTCTTTTGAACGGCTTTGCAAAATGGGGGATTTTCATGCATACTCATGTAAGGAACCAACAGCCAAAATATAATGAAAAAACCATAAACAAATGAAGAGGCAAACATGACCCCCATAAATGGTTTGTCAAAAAAATTACACCACCAGTTGAGTGAAAGGAACATATTCAGCACGAAAAAACCTATTGAGGGGGAAAGTTTTGTCAGAAAACCTATAAAACAACCGGAACTTTTTGTGCACAAATCAATTGAGTTACTGCTCTCAGTTCCCCAGATGACATCACAGTTTTGCTCATGAATATGGAAATGCTAATTAGCATACAAACTGAAAAACCTGTTTTTAACCCTGAATCAATGTGAGGAAGTGGGTAAAATCACAATTCCCATGTACAGTTTTTTGATTGGCACATGTTCAGGCCATAATATTCGCATTGCAGTGACCCTTTAATGTTTTGTGAAATCGACCCCTGCTTTGCTGGAATCCTTGTTGAGATCTGATCCCAGTTGCAAAGTTCATTTATGCCACTTGAAAATAGTGCTCCGCACTAATGACGTCACAAAATCCCCGGATGTCAGACAAACATTGACTCACAGTCTCACACACGTAGTGTACATGCACGCGCATGCCCACACTCATTTGCATGGTTGCAATGTTTGTCTGAGATCTGGTACTATTTTTAGCGCAAGTGCGGAGCCCTATTGTCCTGCTATATACTCTCTTTATTACGATGAGCCTTACCAATGCTGTATCTATCAAAGGCTTCGGCCAGTAGCGCTCCGCACTAATGACGTCACAAAATCCCCAGATGTCGGACAAACATTGTCTCACACGTAGTGTACATGCATGCACGCACCCCCGAATGTTTGCATGGTTGCAATGTTTGTCTGAGATCCGGTGCTATTTTTAGCGCAAGTGCAGAGCGCTATTACCACCAATTTTGGTCAAATTGACAGTTGATCCAAGCTAAATATGTGGAGTACTCAGATTATGGTTGTGATCAGAGGGCACCCACATACATGCAGTGGTCACTACAGGTCATTTTATTGCAATTCAGAACAAAGCGAAAAATGTATGCATGGACTGCATGATATTAGTATGTATATGTACATGGGGACATGCAGAGGCAGCCTAGCAACATGTCAGCTTCTCCTTGTGTGATTGATATGTAAGTCATACAAGCACATGATCTTTCAACACAGCTGGCTGATATTTTGTGCTTCATGAAGCATGGTATACAAATAATGAATGTTTATGAGTGGAATGGTAAAAATAATTTCATGAGGTGACAGATGGACTGTTCCATTTCACGAGGCGAAGCCGAGTGGAATGGAACAGTCCATCTGTCACCGAATGAAATTATTTTTTCCATTCTACGAATGTGAAACATTCATTATTTGTTTTATATAACATCTAAGTAGATCTTTGTCATTTGATTTTGATTGGAGGATAACATTTTAAGAGTTAGCGAGACAAAAAAAGCTTAAAATCTTGGCAAACTATATTCCTCTTATTACAGTAACGCGCGTTGCACACCAACGCGTACGCGCGCACGCAGTGACAAATAAATGGAACGCCGCTTGACCAATCACGTATTAGAGTCCCTGGCGTGCAATGGTACAAATCGGATGGCACCAAAAATGCACGGTGGATGGTACAAATTTCAACGGTTGTGACGTAAGCCATGAATTGGTCTATTTATCAAATATCACGTGACATACAATCCTCCAATCAAATGACAAGGATCTACTAAGGTGTTATATAAACATAGTTAGTACATTAGTTGTCTAATAGGCTTCTTTACACAACACTAAAAAATTTGCAGGGCTTTTGTCGGAGGTCCAGACCTACAGCAAAATCTTCTGCTAGCTATTGTCTTTTCGTACGACGTCCAATGCAAGATGATTTGCAATGCACATGCGTGATACCCCTGTTTCATGGCCTTTGCGCGATTTTCCCCTAACCTCAGCATTGTGTTGGTACTAGCAGTGTTTACATTCATAAAATGTCAAGTTTATAAGTAAAAGAAATAAGTTTTCCCGTGTTAAGCGAGGCTTGCAAAATGTTACACTGTGCTTTGTGAAAGGATGCAAAAGCTGTCGGAGTGAAACAATTTTGTAACATTTCTCAAGCATGAGAAAAACTAGCAAGCCTCGCAAGTTTTTTTAAGCATTGTGTAAAGAGGCCTTTTGTAAATTGATCACATCAAGCGATTGTTGACAACCATGACAACTCACAAGCTTTGTGTCGTAGTTGACAGCTAAAAAAAATTATTTGTCTCAATAGAGTGTAATTGTGTCAGTTAATTGTTCTTCAATGAGCAATGCTATTTTTGGTTGTATTAAATGTACAACCCGAATTTGAATACACAATAGTACATTTCATAACTAGAACAGCGAAGCTGTCATGGCTCGCTGCAGCCTTACGTGCAGTTACAAACATGATAGCAAACACCCATCCATCACACACACACACACCCATCCAAATTTTGAAACAATAGAAAAAACTTCAACATTTTGAAACAATAGACAAAACTGCAACACTTTTCATTTACAATAATAACAACATTATTTTGGACAACACACCCATCCCAAAAAAAAAAAAAAAAAAAAAAATTTTTGAAACAATAGAAAAAACTTCAACATTTTGAAACAATGCAAAAAACTTCAACATTTTTCATTTACAACAATAACAACATTATTTTGGACAACACACCCATCCAAAAAAAAAAAAAAATTCAACATTTTGAAACAATAGAAAAAACTTCAACATTTTGAAACGATAGAAAAAACTGCAACACTTTTCATTTACAATAATAACAACATTATTTTGGACAACACACCCATCCAAAAAAAAAAAAAAATTCAACATTTTGAAACAATAGAAAAAACTTCAACATTTTGAAACAATAGACAAAACTGCAACACTTTTCATTTACAATAATAACAACATTATTTTGGACAACACACCCATCCCAAAAAAAAAAAAAAAAAAAAAATTTTTTGAAACAATAGAAAAAACTTCAACATTTTCAATTTACAATAATAACAACATCATTTTGGACAACGCACCCATCAAAAAAAAATAAAAAATTGGGGTTTAAGCACATACTAAAAAACTTTAACATTTCACGCGGACGGCCGAACGGACGACGGCCGGACGGCCGGACGGACCGACCGACGGACGGCCGGATGGGACGAACAGTACTACCACATAGGCTTCGCTTAGCTTCGCAGCTCGCCAAAAACTGCAAAAATGAAAATGATGCTATCATCAAGATGTTGCTTCAAACCAATTTTAGCATCATGAGAGAATTATAATCATTTTTTGTTCACGCAAGACATTCTTACATTCTGTCAAATGGCATTTGTATTACCAGTAAACATATTTACAAACAACATATTTTAACAAGTCTTTAGAACAAGTAGCCCATGCAAATCATTCTATAAAAAGGTGAATGCAAAGATGATTTTTGTGGCCTTATACCAGTTGCCTTGATTAAAAGAAAAACAAATGACTGGAAAAATACGCATCTGAAAACTGCGAAAAGAAACACGCCTTGACAAAAGTGTAACGTTTCACTTCAAGTTTCACTTCCCCAAGCACTAGACTCATTTTATTTTGAGTGAAAAGGCCATTAACATTGTTATAATAGTAATAGTTTTCATAAAAAATTTAATTTTCACACAACACTTCTTTTTACATCCTGTACGAGACTTTGAATACTTATTAAGATAAAGAAATCCCTGGGGAGTATACAGCCCTTGCTGCGGTATAAGGCGCACAAAGGCTAATTAAGCACAAACTTAAGCCTTAACCCTCACAGGTACCGATTTAATCCTGGTTGAAGAGAAGCAATATGTGACAAATAGTCTTGCCGGAGAACTCAAGCACCACTAACCCACGGCTGGATTTGAACCCACAATTAATCACATAGAATAACTACAAGGTTTTGAGTATGACACTCCAGACCACTAGGCCACAGCACCCCACTTAATGGTTCTTTGCTCACCTTTCACCTCTGGCAACCCTGGTTTGAGTCCGGCTTGGTCCACAAGTGGATTGGGTTTTCAGTCCCTACCTGATTCTGTGGGTTTTACCCCTACCTCCACCTCTAAAATTTTATCTTCTCACCATCTTTCCATAAAAATGTTTCATATAAAAAGGTTTCTTATAAAGGCTAGTGCCGAGCGTGCTTTTGAGGAATCCTTGGTCTAATAACCAGAAATAGATAATAATGTACTTATAGAACACAAGCTTGCCTCAGTGATCCACGGAGATTCCTGTTTTTGAAATTTATTTCCCTTTAACACAATTTGTTTATTGCTTGGAGTTAGAAGGGCCAGACATGTTTTGATCCCAGCAGTATCTCTACCATTTCTGATGACCATTACAAACTAGAAACTCATTAAAACCTACATGTATGTCCATGCAATCGAGCCACTGATGGCTATAAACATTCCACCACAACTCTCATATGAAGTTCATTTCATAATAAAACGTATTGCTGACGACACACTTCATGCATAACTATGCGTCAGCAATATGTCCTTTTCCAAGAGGTGAGATATTACAAGGAAACCAGAGTTCACAAGTATTAAACCCTTTAAAGGTAGTATCATACTTTGGTAAGAGACCAAAACAGAAATGTTCACAGATTTACGTATAACTTTCAGGGTATGAAGATGGTGCTAGTAGAAATCTACTGTCAACATTTCTCCACCTGAAATTATCCAGAAATTAGTAAAACAACAACCGAACATCTTTTTGATCTTTTAAAAGATCAAAAATAAAAGAGAAAAGCCTTAAGAAATACTGTGGCTGTTTTTCACTTTTCTCAAAAAGTGGGCACCGTATGGGACTGAAATTTTTACAGTCGACTGTTACTGTATCTGTCTTGATTTTTTTGCCCATGAATCTGTATTTCTTTGACAAAAAACATATAAGTAAAGAAAATTAAAAAACATATATTTATGATATTACCTTAAACAAAATGTGTGAGCATTTGTACCATACAGATATGTACCTGTCTTTATTTATCCCTTGCCAAAACACACACAATGCACTTACATAAGATATACAAGATATATAAGAATGTTGTGTAAACTTGCTATATGTTACTGAACACCCAGCACCTGAATATGTGCATGGCATCAGATAAATCAATGAAGTGAACTGTTATAACAATGGATTTTCAGCTTGTAGAATAATTTGGTGTGCATCACTTTGTTTAAAAGGAGGAAGATATGGTACACAGACATGACTACACATCATACTAGAGGAAGTCTGCAGAATCCCTGCTTCCGGTCCTTTGTTTTCTCATAATGTAAAGAAAATAAGATAAGCTGAACATTTTGCATGACTTTTTCTCATATATTAATATGAACAATTGACTCCAAATTCATAAAATAATTGCTGCAAGATATGTGACAGAGTGCATCCCCCTACATTATGTCTTGTCTACATTATGGAATTTGAGGAAATTCTATACAAAACCCAGGGATTTGACCTGACATGGTGGAAGTCAATGCAAATTATTCCATTGAGCCTTGA
This sequence comes from Astropecten irregularis, assembly GCA_963971285.1. Classification (NCBI taxonomy): domain Eukaryota; kingdom Metazoa; phylum Echinodermata; class Asteroidea; order Paxillosida; family Astropectinidae; genus Astropecten; species Astropecten irregularis. The sequence goes on from OZ020263.1 coordinate 7,634,263, forward strand.
CTCCCGTAAAGAGGATGTTCAACACTCAACAAACCTCACTTTATTTGTTAGAACTATCATCATTAAATTACTTGACATGAGAAAATAATATATTTTTCACACTGAACACAGAAAGTGAGTCTTTTTGATGATTTTTCTCTCAACGTGCTCAAAATTGAAACTGTCTGAATTTTGTCAATGGGGGCAGCAGACATTTAATGAAAAGGTTCCGTAATGAGCCTTTTCATTTAGCTCCGTAATGTGACGTCACGAAATCACACAGATTAGTCTGCTGCCCCCATTGACGAAATTCAGACTGCCTATGTCAATTTCAAGTTCATTGGTTTGGAGGATGTTTAGAAATAGGTAAGTAAAGTTCAGTGCACAACCCTGTGGGAATGTCTCCCTAAGGCTGAGGTCCAATTTAGGATAATATATATACATGTATGTATATTTATATGAAGATTTACAACTTTAGAGACTGATGTATTTCTTTAACACCCAGTCAAAAACAATCTCAGCGAGGCCAACATCTGAGGGGATCCCCCCTTCGGCTGTGATGGTGAAGATGCAGCTATTGTAAGTGCTACAGTTTTCTTTCACTCATACAGCAATGGCGGAATTTACATTTAAATGTTGATTAAATTATCTGTTCATAGTTCCAATTTTCTCTTGGGTTTGGCCTTAGAGTCAGACCGTACATCGCCGTTGCTCGGTTGACAAATGCAGCCTTCTTTCTGGGCAAGTAGGTAGGCCTCACATCCAAGCTCTAGCACAGTCACATACATCAGCTGCACTGTCATCATACACCCTGGCAACAAAATAATTTATAAGCAAAAGTGCCAAACTGCTGATGACCGCTTTCAATTCTACTTTCTTATAATGTAGCTAATAAAAACATTCAATTAATTTTTGCTAATGTGAATGCCCAAATGTTATCGGTTTCCACAGCAATATTTCAATGGAGATGAAACATACAGACTTCATGTATTTATTATGTTTTCTTATTCAAAGGTCAGTGTTCCAGTCTGAAGCATACTAATTTACAAAGTTCACATTTGAACCAACATTTCTGTGAAACATTTCCCTTTGAAATGATGTCATAATTGAGAAAACTACATAAACCTAACCAATCGTTAACAGCTAATTTTTACTGCACTGGAATCAAAATTTAACAAAATGGAAGTGTGAATTAAGTTCTAAACAATTATTATTTGGTACATAAACATTAATTCTGATGACAAAACTGCTGATTGAAATGAATGCTCTCATCCATCAGTAACAACATGACCAAAAATGCACTACATTGCAACAGCGCTATAAGAACATGGTGGGAGTAAAATGTATCAAACATCACAAATAATATTTGTGATGTCCGATGTCCCTCCTGTATCACCATTCTTTGCCAACTAGCGCATGATATGCATAGTTAATTTCACAATGTGAATAATGTAATGTTCGTGCCCCAGGTGACATGTGTCATGGCAACCTCCGCATCTCTCCCTGGGTACAAAACACTATTGTATTTTCCCTCTGGAATAGGTTGTCATGATTCGTAGGCACCGACTGAAGTACATTAGTACACACACTTCGTTTGGAAACCAAGGTTAAACACCAAAACAAATATATATTCAAGAAACAAAGAAGATTCACCTTCTGACTCCTCATCATTGAGCCCTATGGTGTGAAGCAGCCTATTGCATACTTTCTCCAGACACTTTGAAAACTTTAAGTCACATGCGTCCTTCTCTTTACCACAGTGACTATAGCATCGGTCATGTTGGGAACAACAATGTTCCATCTCAGGTAACTTGGACAGATCCACCTACAGAATGACATGAAGGAAAGAGGAGGATGAAATTATGAAGATGAGGGATGTCAGGGAACAATAAGAAGAATAATTTTCTGGGATTTTCTTCCAGCTTCTACAACTGATGTTACATTTTGAACCCTACAGGAAGTACATGTACGTTACCAGCCAAATGATCTACACTGGCTATTCTAGCAATAATAACAATGATACATGTAGAAGAGAGTCATATTGCAAACCTTGCTACCAAATGACAGGTCAAATTTGAAAACACCACTATGTAAATATACAGTGGAAATGCTGCCATATGAGATTATGTTTCTTACCATGTGTACTACACTAAAGGTAGCTTTATATTTTGTTTGTTTTGGGGTCATAAAAATGCAGATTCATTTTCAAAAATATCAAGAAAGATAGTGCCATATAGTAACAGTCATATATGAAATGTTTAGTCCTATATGATGCCTACTTTTTTAGGAAAGAGTGGCAAGGAGCATTAGTAAAGGTTACTAATTGGTGCAGAAAACAGCTTTCCATGCTAAAAATAGCCTTCAAGAAGTGGCACAATTAACATGCATGACATGTACCTTTGCATAAATTGTAGGTTTATATTAACTTGACCACATTACTGTAATAATATGAAACATAATTTTTAAGTATACCTTGAATCCATATGCCCCACATCCATTATCTTGTGGAATATAACCAATTTTCTTCCTTGGAGTTGCACCTATATAGTGCACATACGAAAAGAAAAGTAGGAACACAGTTATTCAAATTTGATAAAAACATGTCAACGTGTCAGTGTTGAGGGAGCAGGAGTCAATTTTGAACATCATTTGGTCATGATCAAGCTGTGTGAGTCATCATGGTTTCCTAATCTTCTGGGAAGATGGCAGCATATGGTAGCCACGCCTCATGTATACGGTATGCCCTCCAGCCCCAACACACAGATGGATCTGCAGTAGCAGAAAATGCATGGGACTTGGACCACAAACCTGACTGGGATGGAATACAATGCATAGGCAGGAATAAAATACCACTATATCCCAAGGAATAAGATACATGCCCCAGTCAATATTTCTTTGTTCACTTTTTAATCACTTTCATTAATCCAGTCAGGTTCCCTTGTAGTTATTTATATTAATTAAAAAGCTGTGACATTTATAGAGGGATATCCCCCACATACTGTTTCTCAGGTTGCAACATTGGTAATGCTGCGCAAATCTTAAATGATCCCTTGGATTATATACATGTACACATGTAAGGTGCATGGTAGTCATTAAATCTTGAAAAATCATGTTTTGAGAAAAGCAGCTTTTGAGTAGTCTGTCTTATACCACTTTTTTCTGGTTACCCCCGGTAATTTAATTCAGGGACAAAGTTGGTGAAATAAATATTTATGACATAATATAAATTTTAACCCTTTTTGTAATTATAATTTTTTCTCATTACAGGATTTTCAAACTTAATTAATACTCCTTTTTGACAGCACAATCAATGTTGACCATCTCAACACATTTTTAGCAAAAGGGGTGTGTCATTGCTCTTGTAGAACACATTGTCTTGGCAAAAGGGTGAAAGGAAGGTAGGTTTGTGGTGACACCATGTAATCTCTTCTGTGAGAGTATGTGGTTCTAATTCTGAGAAGAACCGCTGGTATTGTCTCGACCGAAGTTCCTAACTGTGTGCTCTGTTCATCCTCAGGAGAGTGACTCAGGAGAGTGACTTCAGGAGAGATGCTAAATATAAGCGCCTAGGATGCACTGGAGTGGAACGGCTGGATTGTGCGGAATCCTACTGTACTGAATGGCTACGCAGTGCGAGCACCGAAGCATGACAGTGGGGAACTAGGAGTGATGGGGTGAGGAGCTAGAAGCCGTGGGTATAGGTGTCCCATTGGCTTGTTGTAGTAAGGGGTGCCAGATGCTGCTGATGTGGAAGCCAATGTCTTTGAAAACTGTGTTGTGCTTGTAGATTTATTTCTATTGGACTTCCCTGATACGTCTTGGGTACCATCTGATGAGTGGAACGATGAGTTGAGCAGCTTGCCAGTTGATGATGTGGTCCTTTTTGTGAGAGTGCATGATGATTGCAGATTTCTCATAGTGACCCCTGCGTCCGTGGGCGATGTGTTCTTTGTCTATTGAGCAAGGTCGGTAGGCCGAGTTTGTTATATGTTGTGGCGTTCTTCCCACCAGAGGCTGGAGGATCCTGGTGAGGTGCTTGGCGGTGTTGTATGTAGGGCCTTCCCGCCCCTTGAGGCGACAATCGGACGGAGTGGAGTACCAGGCTTATGTATCTTTGGTTGGCCCAAAGAACCTGGGCCAGGTGGAGATGGATGGTCTGAGCTGTTAATATAACTTTTAGGGGATGGCATCGGAGCGGTGGAGAGCTAACAGCTTGGTTACGATCTTTCGTTCAACATATGGAGTGGGGTTTTCTTTAGGAGGTTGTACGTGTCGGCGGAGAGGAGGTCTGTGACCTTAACTGTCATATAGTAAGACTTGTCCATGAGGACTGTGGCATTGCCTTTGTCCGCTGGTAGGATGTGGATGGATTCATCTTGGCGCAGGTTCTTCATTGCTGCCATTTCCTTGGTTGACAGGTTCCTTGGTCTTGAGTGACTTAGCTTGGTTGATATGCTTGATGGCTTTATGGATCTGGATACAGACATCTTCTGCTTCTGCCTTGCTCAGGTGTTATGTTAAAGTGCTGGTTCTCACGTCCAGGAAAGGAATGGAGTTCCTCTCTTCTTGCTCCATGGTGAATTTGATGTTGGGATGCAGGTGGTTGATGTGGTCCAGGAATGTCCGCAGGTGTTGGCGGGTCGGGAGGCTTGCAAAGAAATCTATATCAATGCCGAGATATAAAGTTTTTTTTTTTTATGTACCTAAAAAATAAACCCTCCCTGCAACGTCAACCCCCACCCCCCAAAAAAACCCCACAAACATACATGAAAAACTACCGGAAAACTAACGGAAAACACCAGAAAATTACCGTTAAACACCTGAAACTACCGGGAAATACCAGAAAACTACCGGAAAACACAATAAAACTATATACCAGAAAACACAAGAAAACAACTAGGCCTACCCACTGAAAATACGCTGAAAACTACCAGAAACACAGGATTGTTTTTCCCATCGAAATATAAGTGAAATGCAAATGAGGTCGGCTGTGGGCTATATTTTATCTAGGAGAGGAACCGTCAGTCTTATTATTAGTGTGTCTATTATTTTATTTTATTTGATTAATTACCTTTAATAAAGGCTTTATTGCACGTCCAGTGTTTGGTAAAGTGTTTTCCTGTAGTTTTCCGGTGTTTAGTGTGTTTTCCGCTGTTTTCCGGTATTAAGTGTGTTTTACGGTAGTTTTCCGGTGTTCTCCGGTATTTAATTTAGACTTATAAGGCCCTACCTAGTCTAGTGTGACAAAATGCCAGACTAACCAGAGTGGACAAACTGATCATGCCCTGTCTTGTTACTTTTTAAGCCTAGGTCTATTTAACTGTGATTAATAACGCCATGTCCTTGACATATCCGACATTAGTTGCGATGATCGTAACCCTAGGTCTGACATGGGGATAAGGTCCCTGTCCCCATGTCAGACCTCAGTCCTGGAAAACTCCAAATTCGGCAACGTTGCCGAATTCGGCTATGGTTGCCGAATAGAGCAACCTTCGATATTTTAACCGCATACAGCGTATTGACACTGCTGCACAGTTAACTACTCACTCGCCTTTTGTATTTCCTATTGTTTGGGAAGTACCATGTCGAGATGAATTAATTTGGCTCAGTGAACTGGGTATCCTTCACCAGAAGTATGACATATTATGCAGTGTACTGTTATGAATAATTAATGTATTTTATTGGCTTGTTGAATATTGAGTTTCGACGGCCGGGTGCCGCAAACGATAGGCCTACCATGGAGAAATAAGACACACTATTTCTACATGGGCCTACATATACATGTAGATCGGGAGAAGTGACGCTGTTCATAATGCAGGGTGGGAATTATTTTAAATTTGGGCATGCAGTCGGGCAGTATTAATTCCGAATGGGTCCTAATTTATACAAGTGGTTTCATTATACATGTCATTGTTTGTTTTGTTTTCTCTATTCGTTTGTTTGTTGTTCGTGAGTATTTGTTTGTTTGCATGTTTGCCGGCAACAATGAGGTGTTTGTTGTTGTTTTTGTTTTGTTTTTGTTCAAATATTCAAATTACTTCTGTTTTGGTTATAATAAAACTGAAATAAACGTGAGTAAAATATTGATATTTTCTTGAACAAAATATTTACATTTTCTTTGAAAATTTCACTTAGAAAATATAATAAGCTTGCATTGTAGTTTAGCCTTGATCAACTTCATCTGCAATAATCAAAATCATTCAAAATGTGTCTAACATTCGTATTCCTGATATTTAATATGTGTTTATGAATATACATTATTTATAAATGTGTGGCAATTTAAGATATTTATATGATTATGCATGAATACACTCAGTCTGATTTTTAATAAAATCCCGGGTAATGATTAATTTTATTTCAACATTTCAAAAGATATAGAAACTCAATTGTGACAATTGATCGTATGAAATAATGCTTTGCAATTTGACCTAAAACCATTGTATTATTTTAATTTAACTTCAATTTTCATAATTGAAACAATATGGCATTCTTTACAAAAAATTAAATGTTAATAAAAATTAACGTTATAAAGAGGAATGTTCAAGGAAACAAAGAAAAAAAAGAAGCCTGCCCAAACAATATTATTGGCCATTATAAAATTTGTCGGGGATGGGAGTGTAGTTCCACTGGCTGTGGTGAAGATAATTATTATTGGTGTGGCTTCGATTCCACTTTAACAATTTTTAACAAACTACAAAGATGAGTTGTTAAAAGGGGCTCCCTATTGTGTACCGACAACAATGGAGGACTGACTGTATCCAAGAAGCATTTTTCCAACAAGAGATCGACCAGAAGCCATCCTCTCCAGAAGTAAGTAAGTTAACTAACGGTAAGTTTACTAAACTTGTATGAGTGTACTTATTAAAATACAACCACATTCAAAGTGCGGTGGTCCATGAACGATCGCTGCCGATGGCACCGTAAAACGAAGTCACGAATGACTGACATTCTTTTTTATGTAATATATATGCATTTGTTTTTATTTCCGTGTTATTCATAATTATGAGTTGACTCTGGTTTTTTTTAGACCAAATATTATCGGACCGATGGTATTTTCTGACACGACATGTAAATTATTGTAAGCCAACATCCCGTAGCAAATTGAGGCTAGACGGGCACACCCGGCGGCCAGTGGCAGCCGGACTAACATCTCCGTGTTGACTCACACACAGTGGGACCAATTTCTGTTTGAATAGCACGTGCCTTGAAAAGTTTTGTGTGTGCGCGCCCGCGTCCACGGTGGCACTTTTGGAACTGCCATGTGAATTTGGCCTAGGCCTATGGTTGCATAAAAAAACAATTTGTAGAACCGCTTTGCGACCCCTTGTTGAAGTTACTGAAAATCTAATCAAATGAACAAAGAATGATTCCAATTTTCAGTAGTCCTGATTTTTGTTTTCATTGGCATCAGAAGTTGGAATAAGGGACGCCGCCCCGCCGCGCGTTTCAGTTTTTTTTTTATGAAAGTTGGTCCGTCCCTGTCAATTTTTCCATTTTCTTTTTTGGAAATTCTGTCGTGATATATCAGCAGCTGCAATGTATCTTTGGCCACATGGCCCGATGCCGCCGGCCTGCCACATTGTGGAGTTCCGAAGGAATTGAAACAAACGAGGCTAGTTATGGTGTAATAAAACTGATGATCCGATCCCGTCCCAATTTGGCGCGCTTCTGACACAATTTCGCGCGGTCTGTCAGTATGCGAATAATGCAAAAAAAATCCAAAAGTTGGTTTTTAAGTATAATATGAACAATGGTATTCTTAAATATCATTAACATGAATACCTTTTGGCAGGGCGAAGACGGAAAAAATATTTACTTTTGTTTATTAACAAAACCTGCCAGTAAAAGCATTATCAATAGTGAACGAGCCTAAAAGCCAACGATCTCAAAAATTTAGCGACGATCTTATAAATTCAAACGGATTTTACAAGAAAATGCACAGGAGAAATTTTGATTTACTCAGACAGAAATCTAAGTTAGTTAATGTACTTTCAAATTCGTATCGTCCCATACCACTATTTCTTCCTCTAAATGTACTTTATTTTTATTTGAATGTGAACGTGCCCAGAATCTCAAAATGGCGTCTTCCTATATTAACTACATTACAAAGTCGGTTCGTCGATCTCAATAATTCAAACGAATTTTACTAGAAGATGCACAGACAGGATTTTGATTTACACAGATAGAAATCTAAGTTATATAATGTACTTCCAAAATCACACTGTCGCATACCACTATTTTTTCCTCTAAATGTACTATAGGGGGCCTATTTTTAACGTTTCCGTATTCGGCAACGTTATCGTTAACGAATTCGGAAACGTTGCAGAATTCGGCAACGCAACGTTGCCGAATTCGGAAACGTTGCCGAATTTGGAGTTTTCCAGGACTGACCTAGGGTTACGATCATCGCAACTAATCCGACATAACCTACCGTTTTTGCAAGAAAAAATGCATTCCTCTCCGCTTCCCAAATCAATCTCACCGCTGATGATTTGAGCCGCTTTAGCAACTGTTTTCAAACCGGCTGTCAATCCCTCAGCAACTTTCGCAAAATCCTTTAAACTTTTTTGGAAAGATTCTCCATTCTTCTGACCGACAGCTAAGCAGCACCAAGTGTAACAATTAAGAAAAATGAACAGTCCTAAAACCGTTTCAAAGGAGAAAATGATTTGTCGAAATGTCATGTTTGAGGCCAGCACACAATCCTACATTCAAAGTTTCACAGGGCATATAGCTAGCTCTGTCTTACGCTGGCCCAACTTTGTATGCGTAGATAATGCCGGTGATGTAACTGAGAATCGTGTCCGCGTGTGATTGCGTCTGCCCAGACAAAATAGGCTTGGCTCAAGTCGGGTCTCGTTCTTGCGTCGAGTCGTGTACGATCAGTGCGGCTTCGACGCTTCGCACTCTGCTAGTGCTGCAGCTCCCCCTTCGTAATGCATGGTAACTTTGTTTTTTTGTCAAAGAAATATAGATTTATGGGCAAAAATATGAAGGGCGATACAGTAAAAGTCATCTGTGAAAATTTCAGCCCAATACGGTGCCCACTTTTTTAGAAAATAAAACGGTGAAAAACAGCCACAGTATTTCTTAAGTCTTTTCTCTTTTATTTTTGATCTTTTAAAAGATCGAAAAGTGGAACGTCGTTGGTCGTTGTTTTACTAATTTCTGGATAAATACACCATTTCAGGCGGAAATATTTTAACGGTATGTTTCTACCAGCACCATCTTCATACCCTGTAAGTTATACGTAAATCTGTGAACATTTCTGTTTTGGTTTCTTATACCAAAGTATACTACCTTTAAGGCGGCTGGTGTTAATTTATTTTCTTGATTGGGATAGGGGGGGATGATTGGTGATTTTGTGTCCTAGGCGAGGGAGCGAAGCGACCGAGCGGGGAGACTGTGGGGGTACGTGGGGGTACGTGGGATACCCCCCTCCCAAACCAGGGACTTTTTAATAAAAACAGAGTCGAAAAGTCGCATTTTAGAGCATTTAAGAACGATATTCAAAACTAAACATTATGTGTAGTATAAATTCACTGCAAAGACACAAAAAACTAGGCCTGGGCGATTAACTCGATTAATCGATTAATCGCGATTACATTCCTGTGTCGATTACTCGATTAGTAAATTCTGAACTACTCGATTAATCGTGCCAGCGCGATTAGTGCCTTCGAGTTGCGATTAATTCCATGAGTTACTACTATTCTCAGTCGATCAATAGCCATGCCGTGTGTGTTGCACAGGCCTGGGCGATTAACTCGATTAATCGATTAATCGCGATTACATTCCTGTGTCGATTACTCGATTAGTAAATTCTGAACTACTCGATTAATCGTGCCAGCGCGATTAGTGCCTTCGAGTTGCGATTAATTCCAAGAGTTACTACTATTTGCATCGCCACGTTGAGGGCGACTGATGATATATCAGTCGCGATTCTGTAGCCCCCGTAGCTGGGTGTGCCGTTTGCTGGGTCAGCACAAAGGTCCTTCATTTCCCCAGAAAGCAATGGATTCCCTCCAGAAATAGGAAGGCGATATGGTACAGTTGATAGGAAGGTGTTCGTTACCCTTAGAGCTCGGGAAATGCAAGGTAATGGCGTTTTATCCTGTTTTAATGAAGAGAATTCAAGGTTCTTCAGCGATCGGGATCTTTGGCCCCGCCCCTAATACATAATATAAGGGAGGTTCATGAGTTGGACTTTGTGTCCATGGACACCGGCTGAGTTTGTTGGTATATACAGGATTTATTTAAAAAAAATTGTTGGAAATCTTCCATGGGTAATCGTGTAAATCTTAAGATTGTTGGAAATTCAGCCAAGGGGGAAGTGGCCAGGCGGGGCCGGCTGGGTGCATATTGCATTGGGTATGAGACCCTGCACGGGTGAGTGGTTCAGCACAATCGCAGTATTTTGATATTGTGTCGCAAAGCACAGCGCATTTAGGGTGCGGTCCACGCCCATGCCTTTCAGGTCAGGAGCATTCCGCCACATAATGGAGTGGCCATTGTGTCAGCTTACGCATTCAATGGACCAGTTCACTGAGGATCAGAACGCATACATTATGCGATGACGTAGAGGTCAGTCCCTTTTTTTTTCATTTACCAAGGGCGTTCTAGAGGATGATGGCAGTTTAATACTGATTATAATAGATTAGTAAAATAAAGGGGAACCCGGCTCAGAAGACGATTACGTAATGTGAAGTGGTACGAACAGAGTACACTGTAGATATTTTGGGCTCATTGGAAAGGCGTACATAGTACCGTCCTAGCCTGTTGTGTTTATAGGTATCGTTGGGTTGGTTGTGTACAGAGCAGAGAAAGTTTTATCTTTCTCTTGCGTCGGTCAAGCCTCAGGCATTGTAAAGTGACCATAGATGGTTAGGGCTTATACTGAACGAACCCTAGGTCCCCTATTATGAATATATATATAAGGGTGCAGGCATTCAATTCAATTCAAAATGGTTTATTAAATAGATCATGAATCGCAGCTAGTGCTGAATTGCTACATGATTTACAGTTTAAAAACATTAAATTAAAATTATAAAAAAGTATTAAGAACAAATAATACACATTTTTTAAGTCATTGTTAAAAGGTACATCAAAAGGCAACGATTATTAACAAGAAAAAATTACAAGAAAAAAAGGGATAATGTAAACATAATATATTAGGCATATATTTAATGCGGCATCGCGCCCGAGGCATAATTTCAGGAGTTTCGTATATGAATTATACGCATAAAATGTTCGCATTTATGGGTGGTTGTGTAGGCATGGGTGTGTATGCATGTATATTGGGGGACACACGTGCCCCTTTTCACATTATTTCGGGTTTTGTGTTGTTCGTGTTACTGCCTGGTTTAATCAATTTGTTGATTGCCTTATATGATCCTTTTAATAGGAGGACGCTGGGGCCCGTGGCGATGTCGGCGAGCCGGTCAGTGCTCCATGGAAAGGTCTCTCTCTGTACTCCAGACAGCAGATGAAATTCATGTTTTCAGAATTTGCGTCCAGGGCAGTTGGGATGATGTGTGTCCCTACCTGTGGGGTTCGGAGGAAGGTGTGGCACGGACTTGCTCTAACCTTTGCCCCAAGCGGGGGCCCACAAGAGGGAAATGAGAACGAGTCCCCCCTTTAAGACTCGGAAAGGTTCATCCCAGCAAAGACGCAAGGACCTATAGGTGCCGGCCCCAGCGGTTTCAGATGGCAACGGGAGTGCCAAGCCATGCACGCCATACTCAAATTCTTCTCAGGGGTTTCTGGATCGAGTGACCGTCCAGTTTTACTGCCCTTTTTTTTAGCGCGCCCAAGAGGCGGCAATCAGGAAACAAATAGGGCGTATTTATGACTGTGATTCAAGACACTGAGGGAAGAAGGGTGGAGGTTTAAAGAATGGCTTCGGGCCAGTAAAAATAATCGTTGGCTCAATATGGCATGAGGTATTACACAGGGGGAAATCTCTAACATACTACAAACAGTCGTAGGGGGAAATCCCCGGTGCCACTACATGTATACTGTACGAGAGGTGCAAAGACTCAAAGAGCATGGCGGTGTGGTTAGCCGTGAATGACTGTAGCTCGAGAATACCAGTTTATGCGCATGGAGAAAAGCCCCAACGCGCTAGGAACAGCCGTAGGGGGGAACGCCCAGTTCGTCTGTTGTATGAACGGTGCAAAGACTCAAAGAACATGAGGGGACAGCTATAGCTGTGAATGCGTGTGGCCTGAGAATATGAGATTTTGCGCAGGAGGAAGCCCCTAGCCAGAGACAGCCGTAGGGGAAAAGCCCTGGTTCGGCTCTGTTGTATGAACGGTACAAAGGCTCAAAGAGCATGAAGGGACAGCTATAGCCGTGAATAGATGTGGCTAGAATATGAGGTTTAGCGCAGGGGAAAAGCCCCTAACATCGGAGAAGCCGTAGGGGAAAAGCCCTGGTTCGGCTCTGTGGTATGGACGGGTATAAAGACTCAAAGGGCATGGCTTGTGAATGGCTGTGATTTGAGAGCATGGGTTATGCGCGGGGAGAAGCCCCAACGCGCTAGAAACAGCTGTTGGGGAAAAGCCCCATTTCGGCTCTGTTGTATGAACAGTGCAAAGAGCATAAGGGTACAGCTAGCCTTGAATGGCTGTGGATTGAAGTACATTGTATCAGTGAGATCCTTTGAGATTCAGGTATTTTGTGCCGTCATGGCAGTTGTTTCTTCTTTTTTTTGCACTCTGTGAAAGGGTTGTGAACGCGCTCAGATCCGGTGGCGTTTGAAAATGTATGCCCGGATTCAAGGCTAAGTTTGTCTAAGGGTTCCGACTATCCTTTTAACCTTAGATGGTTTGGCAGTGGGATTTATTCACAATTAAGGTGCAGGACCCATACAGAAACTCAGTGTCTTCTTATACATTTAGAACAAGGGGGAAAGGGGGAAATCTCGGCCATACATTTATGGGGTTTTACGTGGACAAGTTGCATCAAACGCAGCTCTTAACGTGGCATGAGAACGTCAATGATAGCGGTTTTTTCCATTTTTATATCCCAAATCTGCTTGTGGTGTTTATATTTGGCCCGCTCGCACCTTTTCCTAGGCGCTACTCTGTTATAGTGGGCCCGTTATGTGTTGTTTGCGCCAAAATAAAATGAAAACAATAGACAGATTGTCGGTAGGGAAATGCCCGGTTTGATCGAAACAAAACCCGCGCAGTGGAAAATGTTCTTGTTGGCTCCCGCCTAGGGGAGGGGGAAAACCTCCGCCTGGAGGAGTTCAAGGATGGATCTTGGGTTTTGGGTCTAGATCGTTTGGGGTCACGACCTCTGCGACCCTTGCTATAGCCCGATGGGGAAATCAATCAATCATTGGCAATCATGATAAATTAGGGGAAATGTGGTATAATGGGCCCTGACTCTGTCGTGAGTATATTCGGTATACACGTATTTTATATATTATGTATTTAATAAGTCGGCAGCAGTCCGTTTTCCCTGGGTAGAAGCAGTCGTTTATATCAGGGAGGTAGTTTAGGTCAGGCGTTTGAAAATGAGGATAATAGGCTAAATGGGTTGCCCAAAATGGGGAATATGGCCTCATACTTATGAAATAAGCGTTAGTACGGGACAAGCCCTGCCCAACAAAGGGAAGGAGGCGAAGGCCCACGTTTGGCAGGATGCGCCCCTGAAGTTGTGTTCAGGGTGTGGGGAAACCCAATCGAATTCTAATGAATCGCAAACTTGCTTGCAGGAAGTGATGGCCTTTGTCGTGGTGCGTGTCATGCCCAATCTATACCCAGAGAGGGGCGCTAGGCCCCAACATTACATTTTTCGGGCGGTCATGTATGTCAGACACATGCAGCCTTTATTGAGTCTAGCTTGCTGAAGTTAGGCAAGCAAGAAAGGGGAAAAGCCCCATAAAGGTGAAGCTTGCTGATGTGAGACAAGCAGGTGAGGGGAAAAGCCCCATAAGAGTGAAGCTTGCTGAAGTTAGGCAAGCAAGAAAGAGGAAAAGCCTCATAAAAGTGAAGCTTGCTGATGTGAGACAAGCAGGTGAGGGGACGGGCCCCATAAGAGTGAAGCTTGCTGAAGTTAGGCAAACAAGAAAGGGGAAAAGGCCCATAAGAGTGAATGCTTGCTGAGGCAAGACAAGCAGGAGAGGGGACGGGCCACATAAGAGTGAAGCTTGCTGATGTGAGACAAGCAGGAGAGGGGAAAAGCCCCTTAAGAGTGAAGCTTGCTGAAGTAAGACAAGCAGGAGAGGGGCGGGCCCCATAAGAGTGAAGCTTGCTGATGTGAGACAAGCAGGAGAGGGGAAAAGCCCCATAAGAGTGAATGCTTGCTGAGGTAAGACAGGCAGGAGAGGGGACGGGCCCCATAAGAGTGAAGCTTGCTGATGTGAGACAAGCAGGAGAGGGGAAAAGCCCCTTAAGAGTGAAGCTTGCTGAAGTAAGACAAGCTGGAGAGGGGTCGGGCCCCATAAGAGTGAAGCTTGCTGATGTGAGACAAGCAGGAGAGGGGAAAGGCCCCTTAAGAGTGAAGCTTGCTGAAGTAAGGCAAGCAGGGGAGGGGAAAGCCCCTATAACTTGAAGCTATAGTTGATGCGAGACAGGCAAGAGAGGGGAAAAGCCCCTATAAAAGATAGAGGCTAGCGGATGTGACACTAGCAGGGAAAGAAGAGGCTTGCCGATATGAGGCATTCAAAGGGGGTTCCCTGAGAAGGATGAGGGTTTTTATGAGGCAGGCCCTATCAGGAGAAGAAGAGAAATTAAGCGGCCAGATAATAATGGCTTATTATGGGACAGTTCTAGTCAAATCAGGAGAAGAGGGAGAAAGCCCCACGAAGGGTTTGCTAGTCCATTCAAATAGTCTAAGTGTTAACGTATAAAAGCAGACGAAAAAATTAAGAGAGCATTGGGGCAAACATAACGGTGACGAATGCTTCACTTTTATCGGGAAGGCCAGAAAGTCCAGAAGGGAGAGAACCCTTTACGGTAAGACGGGCTTCGCCGGGGCCCAGAAGAGCCCATCAAGGGACGGTGTGGAGGTGTTCCAGCAAGGAAACACTATATATAATAAAACAGAATGCTATAAGACGTGTTGAACTCTTGTGGTTTTTTGATGTGGTTTTTAACGCTGTTTTGTTCTCTTTCCCGTTGCCCAGTCCATATGCCCCGCTGGCATGCAGTCAATACTTCGTGGGAGCAGTTGTCCGCCAATGTTTTGCAGTTCTTACCTTACAGCCGGAGCAGGGGATAGCTCATGGGCAGACATACCCCCCGGGAGGGTAGCTATCGCCAGGTTGGACTAAATCTGAGTCTTGGCTTTTACGGCCCAGAATGGGTCGGGATGGGCGGCTCCGTTGCGCGAGTACTGATGGGAGGCTTGGGATACGTTTTTGACTGGGTTAGGGCACGGTGCGTGATGGGGAAGGGGAATCAGATCAAGAGCCTTGGCAAGGCAGTCCGACAAGGCAGTTCCAAAGCGCGCCCTCGCATTGGCGGGTAGTTTGTTTGTGCCCTTATTATTTAAACAATTGCAGGGCTGTTAATAATATGCTTCTGTAGGAATGTTTATCAGTGGGGCCACAACGCCCATATTGGTGCTTCCATAGGGGCACAACCCTCGGGGTATAGGGACTCCTCGAGGGTCCGAATGGACGGGGTCCTTTTTTTTTCTTTTTTTTTACGCACAGCCTGTGTGATGATGTTCTGCCCCAAGCAGCGCTTCTATTTGCTTGGCAGCTGGATCTCGCCATTTGTCCGTGCGGAGGAGCAGTGGAACCCATGAAGAAGAGCAGTGGAACCCATGAAGAATTCTCGTTTGATTGCCGTTTCCTAACGGAAGCCAATAGGGGTTCAAGGTGTAGGCTCCTGGGCGACGACTTGCATTCTATTTCATTCACTTTCAGAGGGTTCAGCCAGTGCCGAAGAAGACGGGAGTGTCACTGGCCTTTATAATTGGGCCATTTCATTGACGTGAGGAGAGGACATCGACGGCCGGCCTGCACCTTTTGGGTCAGTGGCTACGCCTCAATTCTAGCTCTTTATGGGCATCTGATGGGCTGATACGAAGAATGTTATATTCGCCAGGTAAGGGAGGACATCTTGTCGGTGCTAGCGGAGTTCTTTTGAGGGCCATGCTTGGTCGTTTCAAGGGCCGGAGTTGTTCTGTTTGGGTTGTGTGACGTTTTCACTTCCTACCTTGATGGTCCCACTTTGGTTCCGCTGATTCGGGCCCAATAGGTTGGGGACAGGAACTTCCGCTCAACAATGCGGCTCACCTTGGATGCATCGAGTTACAGGTATAGGGTGGAGTGCTGCCGTCGCCTATTTTGTTGCGGCCAAGAGGCATTAAGCTTGGGTTTTTACTCGTTCACGGGGGTCATACGCTGCAAAGAGGCTCCCTTCACTTCGTGCTCCCTGTGGTGCGCCGTCTTTTGAGCAGACGGAGGTGGATGCGCTAGCGGATTCGGAGATATAACGCCACGCGGGATCAGGTCTCCAAGCGAGGTCGGTCATGTTTGCGAGTGAATTGAGGCCTTCTCATTCGTGCCTGCAGTGGAGAGGATTTTCACTTGTGGGTGCCGTTTAGGAGTAGGCCTAATCCGACTGACGCCCCCTCGAGGTAATTTTTGTCGAGGGCTGGCTCTCGGCTCATACCGTGTTTGGGGTGGCTTCTTCGCAAGAGGAGGAACTGGGCGGTAAGTAGTACGTGTGAAGTCTAACGCATGTGGGTTTCTTCTACTATACGTGCAGTTTGCACGAATGAAAGCCAGTCTGGAGAGGCTGGTCCAAAATGTTGGGCGCTTGCCCAAACAATAGCAGGTACGGGGCTGTTTGTTTGATCAAGCTGGGATGCACTTGCTCGAACGGGCCCCCCTGCTGCCATTGTTACTGAAGGTGGAGCATTCAGTAGACCGATCGAGGCTCAAGAGGGAAGACCCGATCCTGTTATGATGTCCTTGGATGGCCTAGTGGGGGAGACAAGGTTTTCAAGATGGCTAGCGTCAATCATGCTTGGTAACGGTAGCGGGCACAGTGGGCTCATGTAGGAGGACCGTATGGCATATTGTCCTATTTGTACTTGATTGCGGACATCCAGGGTATCCAAACACCAGAGAGAGAAAAAAAAAAAAAAAATTCTAATCATCGAAGCGGGTCAAAAAATAAATGAAGCTACTCAGTCGGAGCAGGCCAGGGCGCTCGTCTTACCAGGAGGTACAATGGACTATTTCTCTGGCGGGCCCGATGGTTGGTCGGTGAGATTTGGGAGTCAGGCAGCTTTGCCTTCGCTAAGGCAGCGGACCCAAGCCTCATTTCAGCTGAATAATTGGGTTCCCCTCGGAATTCTAGGCATATGGGGCAACGGGCTTAAATCAGGGTTGTGGATCTGGCCCGCGAGGATGCTTTGACATGTTTTCAGGAGCTTCAAATTTCCGGATGCCCCGCGCCAGTTGCTTAGTGAACAGAGTCTTTGTCGTGAGGCAGCCCTGATATTCGGTTTCAAACTGTATTGTCAGGTTCTTTGGACGGGGCTGCCACGCCCTGGGAGCACTTAGGCACTTGGCCTCCACCTTGAAGCTTCTAGGGCCGCGGAGCAGAGCAGAGAGCGGCTCCTCGAACCTGGGGTGCAGCTGTGCCACATTAACGACGTAACGAGGCCTCGCGTCACAGTTCTAGTGCCTCGCAGTGCGGTTATAACCTTAACGGTAGTGGAAGGTGTTCAGCAGCGGGCTTTGCTGGGGTTTCTATCGCCCTTTGGTCCGTGGCTCCAGAGCCCTTCTGGCTTTCCAATTCATTTCCTTACTGGAGTTCAGACAGGTCTATAAAATCGGATACGGGGTCTAGAGCCCAAATGGCAAGAGATGAGACAACGGTGGTCGAAATGGTGGCAGGTTTTGCAGCTTATCAGAAAGGGGGCGGTTAAGGTATGGGAGTGAGAGATGGGGTGGTTTAGGGTGAGTTTTACTTGGAGGAGATGCGCGGTTCGGCAGGTGCCCGGAACCAAAATCATTTCTACCCATATCTCAATCCATAGAATCCAGAGCCCGAGACAATACAGCGATGCAAATAGCAGTGCTCAATGCCTCGGAAATCGGAACTGATCACTGTTGAAACTTGTAAGAATCAATGCATTACGCTAGTGCAGTTTACTGCAGTGCCACTATGATGAAAACAAGGTACGTGCTGCTTGTATAGTCACTTCCGGGTAATCGCGATTAATCGATTAGTGAAAAGCACTAATCCAGAACTACCAAGTCTCACGCATTGTGCGTGAGACTCACGCATTTAGGGTCCGTCTCACGGTCTCACGCATGACACCCATATTTCTCACGCATCGGGACCCGACAAGAAAAAAAAAATTGTTTTGCATTGTTTCCCTTTTGTTTTTCAAAATAAATAAAACAAGAAAGAGAAAAAGGTCACTTAAGTTTGCACCAGATCGCACCATTAAGAGCTAAAAATTGAAAAAGCTCCCTACCATGGGAGGGGGGAGTAGTATATAAAATGGGGGTTCTGGCGCAGTGCCCGCGCACCCGCCCTTGCCACTCGCTCGCCCGGGCGTGTGGTTGGTTGTAGCGGTCCAAAGGTCACTCTGTGGCGCGTGCCGGGTTGATGATTGGCACCAGCCTTGGTGTTAATCATTAACATCGACCCGAAGAGGAACATGGGCAGTAAGGTCAAAGGTCACTCTCTAGCAACCGGCCATATAATGGGGGCGCTATTTTTTGTTGGCAAAAAAAAAAAAAAGTCGCGCGGGGCCACGCGTTCCAAAAATGAGAAAACTCTCTTCCGTGGTCTATCTACATCCATACTGTCCCGTAGCGTTAATCCTGTCGAGCTCCAAAAAGTTGGTCACGCTCAAGAAAGTTGGTCACGGTCTGAGTGCCGTGACCAAAAACTGCGCTGCATACTGAGAGATATTGCACAACCGTACCGAAATATACACTCTAGAACATTCTGCTTTGCCACATAGTGCCTGCAGTACAAATAGATCTGAAGTCCAAGGGCCTTATCTGATTGTTGCAGAGCAACGGAACAAGTGGCAGCAGGAAGGTTGTTAACCCCAAAAATGGCACGAGGGCGCTATTTTTGTTCTACAGTAGTGTATGCAGGCGGGCGATCAGGGGATGTCCGCGATGTATGAACAAGTTTGAAGCAACCACATTTTATTTCGATGTCGGTTGCCTGGCAGCGAGCTCTTTCATTAGTAAGGCTCGGGCCTCGGCCATGAGCTCGTTTTTTGCCACTTCGCTCTTTTGAGCGGTGTAAGCTTTGCGAGATTTTTTCTGAATATCAGCCTTCATTTGGCTATATTTTTCTACCTCATCGAGTACGAGCTTGAACTCGGATTGGGAGATGTTCCCATCGCTAAGCGCGTTTGAGATCACATCCGTTATGCTGTTGAGCTTAGATAGGGCGAGAATGCGAATCTCGTCGTGTTTTTCGGCTTTTACTAGGAGCCGCCGTGAGACGTATTTTCCGGCAATACCGGTCACACCACAAACGAGAGCAGCCGCCTCGAGTGCAACGACAACGGGTGCGGCTATGATCGTGGAGAGCAGGCCCACACCCGCCACACCCATTCCCAGACTAGATGCGACCAATACTGTGTCAACACCATCAACGACGTTGATAGCTCTGCGGTATTTTTTGTATAGCTTGGCTCTTTCATCTCTCTCGTGCTCTAGGCGGCGCTCGAGGTCGCGGATTTCAGTAAGACGAAAGCTAGACCCCTCGTCTTGTTGCGACCCGGGTGTATCGAGCTTAGGATATATCGACTCTATTTCAGTCGTCTCGACTGGCGGCGCTGTTGGCAGCTTAGGCATTTTCTCGAATCTCAAGAACTGCGGTGATGGGTCTCTGATGGTTTTTCACTACCACACCTTTCTCATCTAACACACGTATATTTAATTGATGGATATGTCAAATTTGTAATTTTTTATACATGGGGTATGGAGGGGTTATGTCTACAGTACCACCAGCTGCGGCTGGGACTATCGCAAACAGGGTCGAGGGAGCACCATCAACATGATTAGAGCTGGTTGAGAGTTGGTCAAGATAAATATAAAACCACTTGTGGGGAATAAATTGTACCGGTTTGTCTCCCTCATATATCCCACCAAACCAACCCTTTTCGTCAATGCCCAGAATCCGGCGTAAATCACTACTGAGTCTTATCTCGCCATCAGACCCTGGGATATTGAGCTTGATCAGACCAGATGCCTTGGATATATTGAATGTTAAACCAGGAATCGCTTCCATGAAGAATTTCGATAGGTATTCAATGGTATATAACCCAGGCGGAAGCGTAATCTTCCGAGGTCTAGGAGTAGACACAGAGCGCCACAAAATTTCAGACGATGAACCCACGTTGTGATAGCCAACCTCATAATGGAGTTCTCGGAGGGCGATATAGAGCTTGCCGCCTGTATTGTCTACAGGCGAATGGAGAGTCGTAGCTTCTTCATTTTGAAGTTGAGTCAGTGTTATGAATATTGTCTGATACATGATAGCCAGATTATATTATGGAGTCACCGTTTCAGTTTAATAGCGATGCGCAGTACCAGCCTGGGGTGCAAGCCGGCGCAAGGAGTGTGCCACAACTCGTCGAAGCCCGCGTTCAGATACGAGCGAGCATTCCCGGCGAGTTCGACGAATGGTTCGAGGCGCAGTACCCCGACGTGTTAAAAAAATATCGTCTGCCGCGAGTGACCTCAGACAAAGTTGTCCAGGCTTGGAATTCAAGCCCGATGAAATTTTGGCAAAACAAGGTCAACTTTGCAGTGTGGTGTGCTACCACAGGGTGCGGTGTCTCTACAGAGGACCATATTAACTCTGAGACCCCGATGGTGCGATCTCTCTATCGTTTCCATGTGTACTACCAGATCCGCAGGATTCTTGAAGAGATGCAAGTGCCGCTCCCACAGGACGACACGTGGGATGCCTTTGACACCCCATACAACCAGAGGGCGTATGAACGAATCTGCGCGGAGTTTGGTGTCTCTCCACACACCGACTGGCGACAAAAACTTAGCGAAAATAATGGGCTTGGAACGCCATATCACTGGTATTATGGAAAGATGCGACCTATCAAACAAGTGAGTGACATGCTCAGAAAGATCCTTGAACCAAGCAAACATCTGACGTCAAACACATATCGGAAAGACCTCATGTCATTTTCAGCATCTGGTGTCGCAGGAAACCCATATACTATAGACTATATAGACCAAGGTGATGTTGGAGAAACGGCATGGAGGACCTTTATACTCGGCAAGTCGGAAGGATTTACCCAGGTCGGGGTTGAAAGAATCAACGACTCTATCCGCACATATGTCTGGGCCATCCTAGGCGCGCAGGCCCAGACCCGCACGAGCATCATCGGCACTGGCACCGCATTTGACGCCCAGAAACAGTTCTTGGCGAACGTTGAAGATGCAATCGCAAGTCCCGTGGACCTCCCGAGTGCGATAGGGCGCTACCAGGACGTGCTTCGATACGCCCGCTCTAAGGTAAACTTCGTGTTTGGGGTCGGGTTGTATATGGCTCCCGGCGACATGGAGCTGCAGATTGGAACCATTCAAGACTACAACAATGAGATAGTCGTCGCAGAACCGGGGCAAAAAAAAGGTATCAACACCAACATAAACGTCTCGACTCCATCGCAGTCGTACGATATGGAGGGGCCAGCTGCAGGGCCAGCACAGCCAGTCGAGGCACCCGTTGCGATACAACCGACAACGCAGCTGCATCCAGTCAAGGCGCCCGTTGCAACACCAGTTGAGGCGGTCCCACACGTTGCAATACAACCGGAGGTGCAAGCCCACTACGACGGACTCACCGCACTGGTTGTTGTTGGTGTAGCTGTTGGCCTGGGTTGGCTCGCTCTACGCTAGCCGCTCTCGCACAATTACGATCAACAGGCCGCCGATGGCAACCACGAGTGCCCACAGGTTTTCTGCAAGCCAGCCGGCAGTTTTACTCAAGAGGTTGAGGAGCCAAGATATAATGCTTCCGATGATGCCGGGTAGCGCGGCTGCGGCCTTTCCAGCCAATTGGGCTAATGTGTGCCCGAGAGCTTGCAGGTGCTTTTTTGCCCACTCTTTTATCCCCTCCTTATTTGGGGGCGTGGGAGGTGTGGGAGGTGGTGCAACCCCGGACCCACCAGTCAAGGCAAGGACCAGAGTGCTGATGATGAAGCCCAGCGCAGTTATAATGCTGGCTATGGTGACGCCCTGCTCGCGGAACAGAGTCCGCAGCCGCTCGGCCAGGCTTGTGTTTTTGTCTAAGACCCTTGTTATAGTCTCCCGGATTTGGCGGACCTGCGATCGGAGTTGTAGGTTGAGGGTGTCGATGCTTTCTTGGGTTGCTGCGAGCTGCTCTTCAGCCTTTTGGATTTCACGCTCGATTTGATCAGCTCGTTCAGACGTCCCAGGGCGTTCAAGTTCTTTGCGAAGATCCGCGATTGCCTGTTGGAGAGAAACTTGTTTGCTCTCTTGCACCGCTTTTGTGCCACGCAAATCTCTCAGAGCTCTGTCAAGTCCCAAAAGCTCTCTAAGGGGCAGGGTGTCTTCTGCGGTAATTGAATCAATTGACATACTGAGATCATCAACGCTCTTATCAATATCCTCGTCGCTTGCTCGGACAACCGCATTGGCCTCTTCATTTATTTTTCCGAGCCGTTCAGTGATCTGGGGTACGGTATCAGGTATCACCCCTAAGGCTCGAGCCAAGCCTGTCCCCCAATATCTCTCGATTGAAGCTCCGCTCAGAAACTTTTTTGGATTATTTTTCCATGTCAAGAGTTTCCAGTCACGATTCCACTTGACCCACAACTCTCCAGACTTAGATACTTGGAATTCGAGATTAGCCGGCCGTGCGTATTCTACCCGCTCCGCATCAAATCGCGCCAAGACCAGGTCACGGACATCGCGAGATGCGAGGTTTTCTTCTTCAAGCCCTTCTGGCATATCTGCGCCACCTGCCCATGAGGGCGTGGTTGTCTGGGCTTCATACACGTTGTCAGAGTCGTCTATAAGGGGGTCGTCTATAAACCCAGTCTCTTCTTCTTCTTCGTCGGGGCCGAGCTCCTCATGGCCACCAATATCACTCATTTCAAAGCCACCTTCCGCCATGTTGGTTGATGAAGCATGTGTATTAAACACTACACGAACAAAGTTTAATACGCACACACCATGGCATCGTCAAAGTATGGACGCAAACTGAATCCTTTTCGAAGCCTGCGAGAACCACTCGGGATCAAAGGCATCCGACAGAGCGTGGTTGTAACCAACAATCCGTCTACCATCGACCAAAATCAGCAGCTCCTGGTCCGCTTTCCCAACCTCGGCGATCAGGATGTGATTGTTCCTGGAACAGCTCGCCTCGCATTTACCATCTCTCTGGACTCGACTGACGAAAACCGAACAGTTGTCCAAAATCTTGGACGGGCAGTTGTGAAAAAGACCACAATCAGAATAAGTGGCAACGAGATCATGTCTGTAGACGATAGCGATGTCATCAACTGCTACTCCGACCTGTGGAAAACAAAACGAGAGCGCCAGTCTCATGTCTATCAGGGTATTGACGAGGCTGCAGGCAACATGCTGAAACTTAGGGTGAATGCTGGTGACGGCAGCCGTACACAGGTAGAGGACAAGGCCATCGCAAATGCCTATGGCAACCGATTCGCCATCCCGCTAGACTTTGAATTACTCGAGTCCCACATGCCATTCTTTCAGTCCGCCCTTGGTGACCGATTGGAGTACGAGCTGACCTTCAACGACTACAGCCGCGTTATCAAGGCAACTGATGATAGCAAGGCCAGCTACACCATCGACAACATCTCTCTCGAGTTTGACACTGTGAGCGAGCCGAGCCTGGCCCGCACGATTCGCGGTTGGTATGCTGGCCGGCTAGCCATCCTGTACGAGCGCATATTGCGCCACCGCAAGGTTACCCTCGACAAGAGTCAGACTCTGTGGAATATCAACCTGAACGTCCCCGCTCGAAGCTTGAAGGGAATACTCATGCTGTTTGAGGATGGGGAAACAGCAGCAGCGTTCGGCCGAGATACAGAATCTTTCTATAATCCCAAGATTGAAAAAGTCGAGGTCACGATAGAAGGGGTGCCAAACCAGTTGTATTCCCAGGGAATACGGGCGTACCAGCAGTGGGATGAGGCCAGGAAATATTTCGCCAGCGGCCCTTCAGCAAAGCACCATCCAGAGGTCGCTGCAGTCGCCAAAGACCTGAGACTGGCCGATGTAAAAATAGGGGAGTACCTATCAAGCAAGTACGCGCTATGGCTGGACATGAGGACCAGCGACGACGACTCGCTGCACGGTAGTGGCCGGCGCATAGAAAATGCGAGTGAGGGAGTCACGGTCCAGATCACCAAAAAGGCAGAAACGGCGGGCGCATTGAACATGTATCTGTACGTCATCATGGACGCGCAGATCAACATTGAAAATGGACGTTTTATCAACGCTCTGTACTAATGGGCACGCGATTATTTGCGGGCAGACTGGCTGCGGCAAAACGGTTTTTACCCTGGACCTTCTCGAGCTACCCCGCTCTCGTGGCGGCTACAGAGACACGTTTGCGCACATCATCATATTGTGCCCTACAGCGCGTTGGAACAAAACTTACCACGAGCGGCACTGGGTCTGGACGGACTCGGAGGTTTTCATAGTCGACCCCGGCGATCGACTTCACGAAAATCTGCGAGCTTTTTACTCTATATTTGCCGGCGAGCCAACGTTGTACATCATTGACGACTGCTCGGCCAGTAAAGCCCTGACCAAAAAGAAGGACATGTTGTCCGAGCTTGCATTTTCGGGCCGCCATGCCTCTCAATCTGTGTGGGTCTTAACGCAGAAGTATAACTCGGTCCTTAAAGACCTCCGTGAGCAGACAAAGTGGATCGCTATCTTCCACTGCAAAGATAGAGATTCTTTTGAAGATTGCCTGCGAGAAAACGATGTAATCCCAACAAAAGAAGAGCGAGCTGTGCTAAGGAAACAGCTATCTGAAGCTAAACATGCTAAGCTCATACTAAAGACTGATCAGCCAGCTGCTTATCAACTGTTAACATAAGCTTAACAACTGTTAACATAAGCTTAACAACTATGTTGGAGCTTTGGATGCAGACGGCGACGCTGATAGCAGTTTTTGCTAATTTGATGTTGTGGTGTTATTTTTTGTTGGAGTATGTTAGACTTAAGCGCGGAATAACATACGTGATCTCACCATTGCAAAGTGCTGTCCACAACATGGCAAACGCGGATGAATTTATCGACCAGCTGTTGTCTCAAGAGGGTGCCAAAGAGAAAAGCACGGGTACCACTGTAGCTATGACAATCGACACAGAGAGACAAGAACAAAAACGAGCCCGTCTGGCGGCAATCGTGGCTGGTGGTACAGCCAAAAAATACCTTGGTAAACAACCGACTCTCGCACAAGTTGACGAGATGACCGATGGCGAGGTCTCCAAACACTATGGACGGTATGAGGCGCGCCTTGGGGCCTCAATGACAAAAACGCTCGGAGATTCCGCGCTGCAGATGTATGCGCTATTAGCGGGTAGAGTTTTACCCATTCCTCCTGAAAATAGACCCCAGCTTGTGTCAGACCTCTCCGAAGACCCCTTTGTTCAGCATGCACTTACGACTGCTTGCTGCGAGCTATATTATCGCTATGGAATGTACCTAGCTCCGCTGACGGCGGCGATGACCACAGCTAAACACTGTCGATTTGGAGATCAGGTATCTCCTACATATGCGGAAGATGGAGGAGACGACATTGAAATCGATGGCCTCGCAGGAGACGGCCCCACAGGAGACAGCCCCGCAAGAGCCTGCCCAGGAGGCGACCCCTCCAACGCTAGAGAGGGTGACGATTAAAAACCCGAAGAAAGTCGCGGCTGGTCAAAAGGGTGCGGCGGCCAGAAAAGCAAAACAAGAAGCACTACTTGAACAGCTTCAAAAGGCCAAAGAGGGTCTCCGGCCATCTCAAACCGCCCAGCCTGCCGAAACCGCTGAAACTGCGCCTGAAACTGCGGCTGAGGCAGCGACTTTCAGTGCGCAGACCGGATGGATAGCGTTTGCAGTCCTCGCAGCTGTTGCTGTTGGCGCCGCGCTATATGCGCAAAAGTCTGCGCCCCCTTATATAAATAGAGGCGCGCGGGCAAAAGCCGCCCCTGTCAGAATCGAAGCACGGGAAAAAAAGGTTCTATTAGACGAAAGGCCTGACCCTTTCCATATGCAATAACTCTTGATGCCACCATGTCTACTCCCAGTACAGACGGCAAACAGCTTGCCAATTTGGCATACCACTCCGCCGTTGTGAGTGGGCTCGCAATGGGGTACGCCGCACTTGGCAAAAAAATCACGAAAGGTGCTACGCCAAAATTGGACTTTGTGCCATATGATGTCGGCATGGTCATTCTAGATGTGGGTCTGGCCATGGCCACCAAGGATATGCTCGTAAAGCAGGGGATACTCCCCGCCGACATATTGAAGTAAACGCTCTTACTTTTGTATAGCCGCAACAAGATGGCCTCTATAGCGATGCTTGTAGGTGGAGCATTGGTGAACGCACTCGCGTTCTCAGGGTCAAACTTTCTCTTCTCATCGTTAAGCGGTTCCGACGAGGAGCGAAAACGACATGACAAAGCCTTAGAACAGCTCCAAGCTGCACAGGCCGAATGGTCGCGCAAGCGGGCTGAACGTCTTGACTGGATCAATGAAGAGCTGCGCCGCCAGGGACACGCCGTGCACACTTTCCGTGATGTTGATGAAGCCATCCGCCAATACAATCTCATCACTGCTGGCAGTGGCGTTGTGCTAGCACAAAAACCGGAACCCAAGCTGTCAGATTTTTACCAACCATCGCCGGAGCAACGCGATAGAGAAATCGCCTTTGTAGTCGTGGGACTGGGAGCCACTTCGGTCGCAGCCTATATGCTCACCAAGTGATTGCCGAGACAGCCAAATAAAAAAAAAAATCCCACCTTTTTTTTTCCCGAGCCCAGCCTGTTGGAGACTGATGGGGTTGCTTGAATATCTCGCAAGACATGACCGCCAGTCCGACTTCTGCTCGCCTGACAGCAAAGCTGTCTCGCATCTACTATAGCCCCCGCGGCTACTGGAAGGGACTAGCGGCGATTAAAAACCTCTCTGCTGTTGCCAAGATCTCTGAAGAGGATGCTCGGGCTTGGCTTAAAAAGCAGGCAATTTGGCAGATCTACCTCCCAGCCCCGAGGCACGTTCCAAGGCCAAAATTCGATGTCGGCGTGCCAAACGAGGTTCACCAAGCTGACCTGCTCTTTCTCCCCCGCGACCGCCCCGGCCGTAAGACATACAAGTACGCACTCACCATCGTTGACGTTGCCTCTCGCTACAAGGAAGCTGAACCTCTGGCAACAAAAGAAGCCAAAGAAGTTGCCGATGCCATGTCTCGCATTTACAAGCGAGGCCCGTTGAGGTGGCCCAGGCTGCTTCAGGTCGACCCTGGACGTGAGTTCATGGGTGCAGTCAATCAGCTGCTCGCAAAGCACAACGTCGAGGTCAGGCGAGGCCGTGTGGACATTCACCGAGACCAGGGAATCGTGGAGCGATTTAACCGGACCTTGGCTGAGCGGCTCTTCGGACACCAATACGCTCAAGAGATGAGGCTTTCCGAGGGTCAAAGGTAAACTGAATGGGTGGCCCGGTTGCCCGCCGTAATTGCTGCCTTAAATGGAGAAGTGACTCGGTTGACTGGTAAAAGACCGTCTGAGGCCATCAAGGCTAAAACGGTGATGCAAAAACCCTCCTCCACTGTTCCAGGCCGTCTTGTTGGCCCTAGTGAGCAAAAGCTCCCTTCAGACGTTGGTGTTCGCTATCTGTACCAGCCGGGCGAGCTGGAGGGTGGCCGCCGTCGTGCCACCGATCCAACGTGGTCCCTGGATGTGTACCGGCTCGGACGCTCGGTGACCAAGCCCAACGAGCCCGTGCTCTACTATTTGCTGGATGGGCCTGCACGTGGCTTCGTCCGGGAGGAGCTCCTCGTGGTGCCTCCTGATACCCAACTACCGCCGGATGGGGTTCTCAAGCATTGAATAGCTCGTCTAGTAATTGGTTAATATCGAACATGCCTACAGGGGTTGCATCTTTGTGTCCGTAGGCCAAGGTGCCAACCCCATTTTTCGCGATCCAGCGCTTGCTATCAAAGGGTGATAGAGATACTTTGTTAAGACTCTGTCCATAGATGCGGTGGCGCTCGGACCGGAGCACATCCATGCTGTGGCGAAAGGTCTTTTTATCGAAGAGCGCTTCTTTATACTGCTCGTGGCGAATACGCTTCTTCACGACAGACTTTTTCACACCTTTGGCCTTCTTTATATTTTTGCCATCAGCCTCTAGGATTGAGTACATTTTAGGGCGCAGACCAACATATTCGGCGATAGGGCGCCCGGCGCACTCGTCTTTCATCTTACCCAGCACCTTTTTGTTCGTATTGCTGCGTAGTGGGTGCTCCTCGGGGTAGCCGGACGTGTCGTAGAGATGTGCACGCTCTGCCATGTCTTGGTACACGTCCTCAGTTTGGAGCTCGATAAGGAGGCTATCCGTGTCGGTGTAAAGGAGCTGACAGTGCTCTCCGTACTGACCCTTCATCTGGTTGTAGTAGAAGTCGTACATAAGGTGTTTGGAGAGGTCCAGGATGCTCATCCCAACGAACACCGGGCGATTGAGAACCAATCTGCTCTTGTGGACCTGGATGGCCGCAAGGTCGTCGTCAAAGATGGTTGCCCGCGCGAAGGCTGGGCTGGCAATAAGGCGCCTGAGTCTGTCCTCTTCATCAGCCCTGACGAGCTTCACGTTGACCCGCTTGCGGAGATTCTCCATGGTTTTGCCGAAGACACTGTTGTTCATCAGCTTATAGAGATCCTTCTCAAAGTCGCTGGTTGCTTTTTTCCGGAGTTCAGTGTTCATTCTGATATAGGGCTCCATCCAGGGGCTTTGATTAAAGGATAGAGCTCTGTGAACCTTTTTTAGGCGCATACCCATCGACAGATAGAGTTGTAGGTTGCGGTAGTGAAGCACGTAGCGTTCCTTATTGCGAAGGTTGGGGACCAGCTTCTCAACCTCAGTGGCCGTCGCCCCGGCAGCAAGAAGGTTGTGCTGATACTCCGACATCCACTCTTTTTGGACCACCATGCGCTCCGGAGCCAGCGGATATGCATTGTGCGCATCGTGCAGCTCTTCCGGGTATTCGAGATCCACCTCCAGGATGTAGCCATTGGGGCTCTCGGCCGGGTGATCCGCTATACTTGCGGCGAGCCCATCGCAATCCTCTACCCACCGAAAGCCGCCAGTGGGCAGGGGCTGGCTCATCGCCCAGCCATACAGGTTGTTAGCGTCGAGGTAGAGGATGTGGCTACGTTCTTTAGAGGAGTCATATCCCTCGACCAGGGGATTGTTCGCTTTCGCGTACCTCCTCGAGACCATAGATATCCCGCCGCGCAGCCCCTTTTCAATAAAGAGGTGCTGGTCATAGTCCGTCAGCAGGTCTAGCTCGATTCCCGTTTTCTTGAGCAAGGCGTCCCAGGAGAGACCGGGGCTCGTGTAGTAGTTGGCGGGATCTAATTTATACTGACGCAGACATGTCTTTCGAAAGGTCTCAAAGACGTCTGCCAGAAGTAGGACGTCGGTGCGACAATATAGGTCGCTGTAGTCTCCCAGGTTGCGGCATCCAAAGGCCCCCCAGACATTTTGGGCATGGGCATAATCGGCCTCGCTGATGCGTTCTTCCGAGAGTTTGCTGTAAAATACCTCTTTGGGTGGGAGCGCTGGCTCGGCAAACCGCTCCCAGGAGTCCATATACTCGTATGGATAGATGCCCTTGCGCAGCAGCAGCTCGCGCTTTTTTTCGTCGGGCTCAAACTTGGTTGTAATATGGAATGCTTCGGGTTGGTTGGCCGCCGCGAGCTTGTCCAACGAGGCTAGCAAAAACTGCGCACTATCGATAAAGCGGAGCTGCCCGAGAGAAAAGGAAATGTATTTCTCCGTGTTGTTGGGGATACATGATACTATCACCATGCTAAATCTTGTGCTAGCTGTCCACCCTAGGGACATGACCCTGAAGACTCCAGTAGTGACCACAGCCGTGTGGAATGTGGGGGTTACCCAGTAACTGCATGTCATGACGCATACACAGGCCCAATGTCCAAGGTGGTTGAGCCATCTCCTTATTTGGAAAACTACCTTAGAGGAATCATTTGCATCATTCCGTCCCATATCGAAAAGTGACCAAACAGGTTGCATATTGTGTCATTATTCATTTATCATATGTTTAATATTCAAGAGGCTTCAATACATCTCCTTTTTTGGTAAATGCTTGTGTGAATTCCAACCTGTTGAAATGTGTATATAAACCTGCTGATTATTGTAAGAAAGCAGAACTCGCCCTTTCCTACCTACCAGTTGTAACCGAATAAACCATTGCTACTACAGACTACAGTATCTCAACCCTCGCTCTCTCTGTTTCTACTGTTGTCATATAGCCTCACGGGTTATATTTGGTGGAGAATCCGGGTAATTCTCGCTTACATTTTGGATGCTCACACGATCGAAGAAAAAGAAAATTGAAATGTCTGCTCCTAGCCACTTCGAGGCAATTCTTCCAAGGTTTGCAGGGTACGACTCTGCGGATCCCGAACTGTGGTTCGACAAATATGAACGAGTCGCATCACAGAAAACCTGGACAGCAGCCCAGCAAGCCAGCAACTTCCCGCTGTACCTGGCTGATTCAGCCAGCTACTGGTATCGGGATCTGCCGGCTGCCTCTAAGGCGACGCTTGCCAACATCAAGCAAGCTTTCCTGTCAAAGTATCAACCCCATGAGGGGATGAAGTGGGTGCGGCTCGCCGAATTGGCAGACCGTAAACAACTGCCACATGAGTCGGTCGAGAGCTATATCTCGGACATCGAGAGGAGATGTTGTCAGCTGGGCAAATCACAGCATGAGAGGATGGAGGCCTTCATCCGAGGACTGTTGCCGGACATCCGAAGCCATGTCATCAAGGCCCATCCGAACACGATCGATGAAGCTGTGACACAAGCTCGGCTGGCCCAGTCCACCACAGTGACAACGGCAAACCCAGAGGTGAACTCTGTCATCAAGGGGCTCTCAGAGCAGATTGCGGCCCTGCAATCTCAATTGGCAACAGTCACAGTGGCCCAACCTCCCCATCACTACCCCGGACCAGCACCCAACGCAGACGAAAGATGGCCCCGTCGGTTCCAACCCCGTCCCCAGCGAAGACCACTCCCACGTAACCAGCAGCAGTACACCCAACCTCCAGGTGCCCATCAGATGAGCAGCCAACAAGCCCCATATGGCCAGCAATACGGAGGACAGGACATCCAGCAACCGATGTATCCATGCCGAGGATGCGGAGGTGAGTGTACTAGTAGGCAGTCATGTCCAGCCTGGGGTATCGAATGTCATTATTGTCACAAATTTGGGCATTTCGCTAGGGTGTGTTTAAGTAGAGGGACCAGTAACCCTCAACAAATGTGACTAGGCCGAGATCAAAATCAAGCATCTCCAGACGGCTCACATGTGCCACACATAGGCAATGTTTCGGCCTTAGCAGGCGGGAGGAATATGGTTCAAGTTAGAATAGGGTCTGATTATCATTTAGCCCTTGTCGATACCGGAGCACTAATATCTTGCATGTCCAAGCGTACCTACACGACGTGTTTCTCAGAAGACAAATTTCCCTTAGGTCAATCAGATATTCCTCTTATTTCGGGTGTTGCAGGACATGTAACAAGAGTAAGGGGTAAAGTTGTCCTGCCTTTTTCAATTGGAGGGCAATTATTCAACCATACGTTCTACATACTAGAAAATATGAATCACGACATTATCCTTGGTATCGATTTCATGCAAGAATACAGGGCAACGGTATCGTTTGAGTCCAATAAATTAATATTTGACGGATCAACTTCCGCCCAATTGGTCGGGAAAAGAGGGAAAACCATCCCTGTGCGAGCTATTTGTAATATATCGTTGCCCGCCAGAACACAGACGGTATTTAGTGTGCGTTGTAATGACCGTAGATTCAACCATGGTATTATTGAACCTAACCCATCATTATTTAGTGAGAAACAACTTGTAGGAGCTAAGTGTATTGTTCAATTGACGCAAGGCAGAACGGTTTACCAGGTTATGAACCCCACTGATAATGATATTCACATTAATCGTGACCAAGTAGTTGGTGTTTGGGAACCACTTTCCGCTGACACATGTATTGAACGTTTTGACCCAGAGAAATCGCAATTAGATGAACCAATCATGCAAACTCAAGACACAGCACATTCCAGTGAGGCTCAAGCCAACTGTATTCACCCTAGCAAAGTCCTCGAAGAATTAGGCATAAATCTGCATGATTCAGACTTAACCATTGATCAGAGAAACTCTCTTGTGGATTTTTTGGTTCAGAATAAGAAGGCCTTTGCAAAGGATATCACTGAATTGGGTACGACAGAGTTGCATTTTCACCACATAGACACTGGAGATGCTAAACCGGTCCGTCAACATTTCTATCGTACTTCTCCAGCACATAAGGCAGAAATTGAGAAGCAAATCTCTGACATGCAGAGAGCTAATATAATTGAGCCATCCACTTCTCCTTGGGCTAGCCCTGTTGTACTAGTCAAAAAGAAAAATGGTGATTTTCGTTTTGCAGTAGACTATCGTCGACTTAATCGAGTAACAAAGCCAATGTGTTTCCCTCTCCCACGTCCAGACGATGTATATGACATTATAGGCGAATCTCATGCACAGATATTCACAGTACTAGATTTGGCATCTGGGTTTTGGCAAATACCCTTAGACAAAGATAGCCAGGCAAAAACTGCCTTCACCTCGCACAGCGGCAACTATCAGTTTAAGAAACTACCATTTGGTCTCATGAATGCACCCGTATCATTTCAGATGGTTATGACTCAGGTGTTGCACGGACTTGCATGGAAATTTGCACTTGTGTACGTTGATGATATCATAATCTTCTCCCCAGACTTTGACACCCATTTGCAACATCTTAGAGCTGTCTTTGAACGCCTTCGTCGTGCAAATCTGAAACTTAAGCCTCAGAAGTGTCACTTTGCGGCCAAAGAAGTAACTTATTTGGGTCATGTTATATCCAAGCACGGGATTAAGGTTAATCCAGCCAAAACAGAAGTCATAGAAACATACCCTGTGCCTAAGGACCCCTCCGAAGTTCGTGCTTTTCTGGGAATATGCAATTACTATCGTAGATTTGTACAGGGTTATGCCACCATTGCAACTCCTCTTAATCAACTTTTGCAGAAAGATGTGAAATTCATGTGGACCCCTGACTGTGATCGAGCATTTCAGACACTTAAGCAAGCACTTATGTCTCCCCCAATTCTGGCCTATCCCAATTTTGAAAGAGAATTCATCCTAGCTACAGATGCCAGTGGCTACGCAATCAGCTACATTCTATCCCAAGTTAACACAGCAGGCAACGAAGTTGTCGTACAATATGGGGGTCGGTCACTCACGAAAGCAGAGCAAAAATGGTCAATAACCGAACGAGAAGGACTAGCAGTGGTGGAAGGAATCAAGTTTTACCACGTCTATCTAGCAAATAGAAAGTTCAGGGTTCACACAGATCATGTCTCTCTGCAATGGTTACAATCAATTCATAATGCTATGGGTAGATTAGGACGCTGGTCTATATTACTTCAGGGATATGACTTTGACATATTTCATAAGTCTGGCAAGTCTCATGGTAACGCTGATGCCCTTTCGCGTAGACCTTACAATGAGGACCACTCTCCCTCACCGTCTCCCAACATTGCACCTGATGTAGTACATGCCATACAAACATTAGAGACTGAAGACTCCGACTCGCCCGGCGAAACGCGTGAATACAAGCTAACCTATGCCTCAGATAGGGAGACAATCTTCTCCATCGACGAACCAGTGGATTTCACAAACCAATCTATTCAGGTCAATGCAAGGCAGCGCCAAGATGAATCATTGAAGCCATACATTGAATACTTAGAAGATGGGTGCTTGCCCACCGATTCCAATTTAGCAAGGCGAATAGTTGCCGAGGTTCCTGATTACGTCTTACAGGACGGTACCCTGTACCACTACTACTACCCAAGGGGTAAAGGTCACAAAATCGACAGGCAAATCAAACAATTAGTTGTCCCCGCAAGTCTCCGCAATGATGTCCTTTTATCTTACCATGACTCTGTCCTGGGTGGACATCAGGGTATCGATCGGACGTATAACAGTATCCGTCAAAAGTATTATTGGCCGAAGATGTTTTCTGAAATTGAAACTTATGTGAAATCATGCACAACCTGCCAACGGGTAAAGGTCAACCGTCATGCAACCCGAGCTCCGCTCCAGCCCCTCCCAGTAGGTGATGTGTTCTCTAGGTTTCACATTGATATACTAGGACCATTGAAAACGTCATCAGAGGGCTACAAATACGTGCTTTTGGTTGTTGATTCATTCTCCAAGGTTTGGCTTTACTGCGCCAAGCGTCAAGTCGGGTTATCACCCAAAATGTGCCATAAGTGGCTCGGCCCGTATTACATTTGTCAGGCTAACGATAACTTCACCTACAAACTTCGAAGGTGCTCTGATAATAAACTGATGTTATCTCCAGTCCACGCGAATCGGTTGAAGCGATACCATGATCCCACTGATAGACCACTTCATGTTCCTGTTGACTTACATGATACTGAGATTGATGCTGATCAATTAGAAGATGGGGACCATGTCAGTCAATCACCCACACAAACCCAAGGGACGTGTGTCACAACACCCCCTCCGTCTGACAATGCACTTACTACCCCCAATCCACCTGTTGTCTTGGGTAACCCAAGCTCATCCAATGATCCTACTGACACCCCACCTGACCAGGACCAACATGTTCACAGTGACTGGTATATTGTACATAGTTTGCGAAAGTCTGCCATAATAAATGGTAAGCGGCACTATCAGGTCAAATGGAAAGGTTTCAATAAAATGACATGGGAACCAGAGGATAACATTCCTGATGAGTTAATACAGAATTTCCACATAAACAAGACTAAGCGTCATAAGGGTCGGGGCACAAAACCCACCAATTTTCGATCATAGTTGGCATATGTATGTACCAAGTTGATGATACTTTCTGTTCCGTGGTTAGTTTCGCCATTGTATTGAGGAAAATTTATTATTTTACCCTTGTGCGATTCCAGTCTTATAGATATTATATCGTAGTTCAAGTAGTATTTTTCTATTGTAGATTACATGTATGTGGGATGCCTGCTATAAGCCAAACATGGACATGATTGTTTACTGTACACTCACGATATTATATGTGTAGTATTCTTTTATTGTGTTCGATTTTTCTTTTGTTGTTAATGACTGACATTTATCTGTTGTATTGTGCACTAATGCTCTTGCGTGTTTCTTTTACATTTTGTTAATTACTGCAGTTATTTCTTGTATATTACATTACTCTTTGCCAGTTTGTTCATTTAAGTCGGGAGACTTAACCTTGTTAGGAGGGGGGCACATATCACCATGCTAAATCTTGTGCTAGCTGTCCACCCTAGGGACATGACCCTGAAGACTCCAGTAGTGACCACAGCCGTGTGGAATGTGGGGGTTACCCAGTAACTGCATGTCATGACGCATACACAGGCCCAATGTCCAAGGTGGTTGAGCCATCTCCTTATTTGGAAAACTACCTTAGAGGAATCATTTGCATCATTCCGTCCCATATCGAAAAGTGACCAAACAGGTTGCATATTGTGTCATTATTCATTTATCATATGTTTAATATTCAAGAGGCTTCAATACATCTCCTTTTTTGGTAAATGCTTGTGTGAATTCCAACCTGTTGAAATGTGTATATAAACCTGCTGATTATTGTAAGAAAGCAGAACTCGCCCTTTCCTACCTACCAGTTGTAACCGAATAAACCATTGCTACTACAGACTACAGTATCTCAACCCTCGCTCTCTCTGTTTCTACTGTTGTCATATAGCCTCACGGGTTATAATACCTTTCCCTCTACCTTCGAGATCGCCTGCATGAGAAGATGGGAGTCGTAGCCCCGAAGGTTGTGAAAGACAACTGGTATGGGTGTTGTCTTCGGGTTCAGCCTCAATTTGAGGTTACATGCGTTGTGGGCTGCCCCTCTGTATTTTCCGACGATGTGGCAGTGGTCCCGGACTCTATCACCCGCTAGAGGTTTATCGCACACATGACAGGTTGTCGCTTTGTTGTAAGACTTCCAGTCCTCTCGGGTCATTTGCATAGCTTTTGGGCTGGCCAGCATCGCTATAATTTTTCGCTCCTCTTCCTTAAGCGCTCGGAAGAAGTGCTCTGCCGCATTGGGGCCTCTGTATTCCACGGGTGGTTGTGTCTGGCCGTCACAACGGACAACTATGAAACAGTAGCTGCACGCCTCGTGCTGTTGTGTCTTCCTGGTGTTGCTCTTCGTTGGGTCGAGCTCAGGGCCCTCGAGTTTGATTGTGAGGGCCTCAAAGTCGGCGTAGATGATAAAGGGGGCTGACAGCTGTTTTTGGTGGTTCTGAAATACCAACTTGTTTTTGCCCTCTTCGGGCATCTCTACTCTCACCGCCGTTTGCCCGATACCGCGGCACTCTGGCTTGTGGGCCTCCAGCAGGTCTTCTCTGGTGTAACCGTGAAGACAGCGCTCGCAAAAGTGCCTACGCTCGTTGTGTTTGCTCTGATCATATAAGAGGCGATTTAGATCTTTGATCCAGGTGTAGTGAAACTTTCCCGCCTTTTCGATCAGCAACAGGTTGATGCGGGGCCCTGCTTGCTTGCTGAGGCGGTGGATAATAACGCCCTTGTCCCAGCCAAAGACGTTAATGGCTAGGTTGTTCTGTCTCTCGACCTTCTCGATCATAGAGATGGGTGTCGGGGCTTCGGTCCCCTCGAAGTTTAGACCGTCATCCGTGGGGTATTTAGAGGGCCTCTGTGGGTCTTTCTCTACAGGAAACATGGCAGATCTCAAGGCCCATCGGAGGCAGTTGTCATCCTGGTTTTTCACATTGATAACAGCCTTCTTGTTTTTCACCGCTGCGGGTAGTGAGATGTAAGAGCCTCCTCTAAGGGGCTGGTATCTAGCGATGCTCAGCCATAGAGCCAGCACTCTGTCAACCACCCACCCAGAGCCCCTTTGGGTCCATTTCTCAAGGGTCTCCTGGATGACGGGAAAAGATCTGTCAAGTGCCTCCTTGATTTCATTGGTCTGAATAAGCGGTTCCTGTTTGTGTCTTAGCACAGGGTCTGTGTACTCCGAGAAACCGTCGGGTTTGTCTTTTCGAAGCTGGACCTTGAGAGCCAGCTGAAACTTTACCCCGTTCAGAGCCTCGATCTCTTCCTCGAGTTTCTTGCGAATCCGGGGACGCAAACCTTCCAGGAGAGCTTTGGGGTCTGCTTCGAGGGCGTGCCCCTGGGGGATGTTTAGCTCCCAACCCCGTAAAAAATTCCCTATCTCCCATTGGAGTCGTCGAAAGACTAAGTCGTCTGTTTTCTGTTCTTGGAACACTTCCAGTATCTCTTTTTGATAGTCTTGAGTTGTTCGAAAAACTTTAGTGATCGGGTCAAACTCTTCTACAATGGCCTGCCTTTTTCTCTCCTTCTTCGTGCGAAGAGGAATGATAGGCCGATATGCCCTTGGAGGCAGAGGCCGTGGTAGACGCCTCTTTGCTTCCTCGGATATTGGCTTATCTAGGATGTTTTTTACAACATCGATGGCTGGTTCAGCCGGGGCCCCCTCTCGGCGGGCTCGTTGATTTCTCGCCCTTCTGGCCCTGTCCCGCTCTATCTGTTCCGGGGTGCGCCGTGCCCATCGTTCACGCGCGGCGCGGTTTCTACGCTCTCGTGCTTCAACACTCATCGGCATGATTCTGGATGAGTACCGGTATACATTATGCTGCGCCATTCTCTAAATGAAAAATTCGAACTGCAAGGAGCTGCTCTAATACCAAATTAAATTGGGCTCTAGCAGATTTCTCCAAAGCCATATGCCTATATCGAATCTTTTCTCGACCACAGGCTCGACAAAGCTGTATATCACTCTTAACCCCCTTACCACACAATCTACAGCGCACAGGTATCTTGCCAAGCTTCCGTATCTTTGATAGGTGGATCTTGCAATAAGTCCCACAACAGCTCTTCCCACAGATAGCTGTTTCGCCGACTTTGATCCAAGCGCATAAATTATGACCCTTCATTGCGATATGCTTACCACAGGTATACACATAGCAATAGATATGTCTAATAGGAAACCCGGTATCTAAGGTACACAATAGCATAGCAACGGCGTTCATACAGGAACACTTGTGTGAGTGTTAGTTTTACTGTGCCACTGCAGAGAGGGCAGGGTAGGTGTTAATGATTAACACCAAGGCTGGTGCCAATCATCAACCCGGCACGCGCCACAGAGTGACCTTTGGACCGCTACAACCAACCACACGCCCGGGCGAGCGAGTGGCAAGGGCGGGTGCGCGGGCACTGCGCCAGAACCCCCATTTTATATACTACTGGGGGACACCCCATCCCCCCACTTGGTTGCTCTGCTCCCTCAATTTCGCGCATGTGCGCGCGCTGAGACGCCGCGTCATGAAAATCTCACTCATGAAAAAAATTTGAACTTGGCATCTCTGCTAATCGCCCTGGGTCCAATTTCATGGAACCCGTTACGGCCTATTTTTGTGCTTACGGGCACTGCTACGCGTGAAATCTATTTCATGGAATCCGTAAGCAAGACTCTCGGTTAGCAACCTATCTTAGTGACAATTTTATTAGGGTCAACGAACACCATTCACATCGCACTAGATCTAGTACTAATGGGAACGTTATTTTACCACTTCCTAGAACCAAATCTGGTAGAAATACCTTTCAATATCGTGGTGCTCAAGCCTGGAATAACATTCCAGCTGGACTAAAAAATCCTTTGCCCACATCAATACAAAGCTTTGTTAACCAATTTTAATCATAGTTCACCTTTTTATTTGTACCTGTTATTTGTAGCCCGTGGGGCTTGGGGTGCACTGGGGGCATGACGTGGGTTTTTTCATGTACGGTTTTTATTTTTATTGTAAATTTGTAAATTTGTAACCTGACTGTTTCTTTTATTGTTTTGTTTACATTGAAATGCTTTAGTCAATATTTAAGTATATATTTTTTGGTCTTTTGTGTGCAATGTAATTTTGTTTACTTCGAAAATAATTACATTTTTAGGTGTTTTTTATGTTTTTATTTATCAAACTGTATGTATTCATGTTACTGGGACCCATGGGAGATCAGTACTTTGTAAGCACTGAATGGGACACCCAGTCTAAAGAAGAAATAATAAATAAATAAATAAATAGCAAAGAATTTCTAGGGTAACCGTGATCATTTTCTGCTAACGCGCTGTCGTATGCATTCTGCACAAATTCCTTGCTTACCGTTACCAAAAAGGAAACCCTTCCGTGAAATACGCTAACTGTAACCAAAAAAATCCTGCTACCGTAAGCGAAGAATTTTTGCTAACGGTAACGGATTCCATGAAATTGGGCCCTGGGCCTACAAAAAACAAGGAACCCAATCATTTAATATTTCTATACAATAAACTTGAATGACATTCAACCTCAAAATATTGGGGGTATGATATACACGCCAAGCTCCATGGTGCTAGTGACGTGAGTCACGTTACCGATTGGCTATAAATCGGTTCGTACGTTCGAGTATCTACAGCAACAACGCCTTAAAGCAAGACTAGTTTAGCATGAAGCACCGATTGGAACATGCACGTGACGGTACGGTACGATTGACGACGACGACTTTCTAGTTCTACCTGTAGCTGTGCAGCATGCACCCATAGCATTATAGTTTTAAGTTTCAGACTGATTCGGTGACTTTTTGCACACATCGTAACGAAAATGATGCAGTTCAAGAAAAGGTAAAGTGACACATTTAGGAGGAATCGTCCAGATCCTACTTATAGAATTAAAAAAGAAGAGTAGGGGCCTAGGCCTAGGCCTACTCCAAAATTAAGGCCTAAGTTAGTTTGAACGTGAGGGTTTGGGGGCGTTGGCATGTTGGTATAATTAGGGCCTAGGCCCTACGTAACGTTAGGCCTACTAACGTTAACTTTAACGTTATAAAGCACATCATACTTCATAGTCATACATGGCCGGCCGGATGAATGGCCTTTCCTTCCTCCATGAATCGATGGTAGGGCCTAAAACTAGTAACTTATCCTTTTTTATACCTCCATCAGTCCATGGTCAGAGCCAGGTTGGGTTTCCTGAAGTTTAGTACACTCAGGCTGGGTTTAGTACACTCAGGTAATTAGCTGGTAGCCAGCTTCTACTCACCTGGCTAGAATTTAGGTGAGTCACGTTAGTAGAAGCTGGGTGCCGGGTACCAGCTA
This sequence comes from Astropecten irregularis, assembly GCA_963971285.1. Classification (NCBI taxonomy): domain Eukaryota; kingdom Metazoa; phylum Echinodermata; class Asteroidea; order Paxillosida; family Astropectinidae; genus Astropecten; species Astropecten irregularis. The sequence goes on from OZ020263.1 coordinate 7,674,697, forward strand.
ACCTGAGTGTACTAAACTTCTTCAGGAAACCCGCCAGGTCAACTAGCAAGGAATCCATGACTAATGTTAGTGATCATTTGCATATAGGCCACATTGTAAATTTGGGAGGTCTTTTCTTTAAATTGAAGAGAAAGAATTCCGGGTAATCCTGGGATTTAGGTGCCTAAATTATGTACATCCAAAGTGGTCTCTAACTTCAGCCAATACATCACCCAGTGTAGTGCACTGTTATATGGAGGGCCAAAAGTGTCAAAATTAATTTGATTGTCAGGTTGGGGTTTAAATAATAAAATGTTGTCAAAGGTCTTTAATAAGCTTAATCTCCTAATAATAATATTTCAATAACTGACGACCAGAGTTTCACTAAACTTGCAGGGTGTGTCTATTAATTATAGGGTCAGAATGTAAACAAACAAACTGAGGTTCATGAGGTCAAAGGTCATAGAGATTTCAGTGGGCAGAGCAGTGGTCGCGGAGCCCCTTAATTCGAATCCAAGTAGGTGTGCTAATGAGGGCTTTAAGCCAGATGTGCACAGGTTGGTTGTTTTTACAGCATACGTGAATTTATAAATGCCTCCATATAGGCCTATCTATATTTGTTTTGAAGATACTGACTACAAACAAGTGATATTTAATCATGGCTGATTTCTTCTTCTTTTTTCACCTAACTAGTGCTCTACACGGGCAGCGAGAAGTTGTGTCGTGTAACAGGGCTCGAAATATCCACTAGACCGTGGACCGAGTCTAGTGATTTCAGTGTTGGTCTAGTAAAGTGTATTACTGCACGAGTCCGACTGTCTAGTGATTTTGTTTTCCTTGCACAAATAAAATGGTTCCTAAATTGATGATTTTGGACACAATATTGCATACAATTACTGTTTTCCTATATACATGAATGTCACAGGTCTAGTGAAAAAAGTTCAGGTCTAGTAAAATGTTTCAGTTACTAGACCTGCTGTCCAGTGCTCTTTTTCACGAAATTCGAGCCCTGTGTAATCCGATATTATAATGGTGTGATTAAATTACCCAAAATACTTTATTCCCCTAAAACCCAGTACCCCGGTAGGTACTGTGTGGTGCTAGGCCCATATATTATTTATTGATTTATTTATTCATCATACCCAACAGCGGCATAATCGCCAATTACAGGAATGGTTATTAATAAAAACAACATTAATGTGTACAATGAACCTTGAATAATGATAAAAAATATAGGCCTATTTAAACCCCTCCCCTCTAAGATGTAGGGGACAGAATTAGAAATCAACCTCCCCGAAAATGTAAAGTGGTAATAACTATCTAGGTAGAACTCAAAGTACTTTGGTATGGAATATCATTATTATCACGCGCGGATCCAGGGGTGGGCCGCGGGGGCACGTGCCCCCCGGTAAAATTTGACGAGGAAAAAAAAATTGTGCCCCCCGGTAAAATTTGACGAAATAACAAATGAAAGCAGAAAGAAGGAAGAAGGAGCAGAAAATCATCATTCTTCATTTCATTCTGTCGGCCGCACAAAGAAAAACTGACAACAGGCTAATGTCTCGGCTCGCCTTTTTGCCAGTGCGCACGTTAACAAAAACTCCTTTTCACTGTACAGTGTACACAGACGTGGTGGATTTAACACAAGTACGGTACGGATGGGCGGCACAGTACGATCCTCCTAATCTTGCCTAATCTCCTAATCACTTTATAAGCAGTGATCCCAACCCAACATAACTTGTATTTTCCTTCCGCTAGTCCATAGTAACTAACACTCACTTAATAACTCCACTAAATAAATGGACACTGTTCTTACTTTTGAAAGGAAGTCTGAGACTTCGTTCTGGACGACCGTGACTTCGATTTCAGTGTCATGCACAAAAAGGAACATTTATATGTTTCGTCGTTCTGTCTGGATTTCATTTAGATTTTCGTGGAAATTCTATGTTTATTGAAAAGCAATTGATTTGAATGTTTAAAAATGAAACATTTTCAAAGTGTCGACTACACAGCTTTGTACGGAAGCCCATTAGTGACAGATGAATATATTTATTTGACATCGGGTGTGAATATTATCACATTTCGCGGTTGCGTAAAAACATTTCTTTGCCTGGGGTGTGAATGTTTTTTGTAGCGGCCGCCAGATAACTGATACAAAAAATTTGCCGTATTTCTTCAAAACGGGTGCAACTCATGGCTTTATAATATATTTGTTTCATATTTCTTAATATGGTTCAAAGAAATTTTATGGCGGAATGATTATTTCATTTTGGTCCTTCGTGTAAATGAAAACTGTATGAAAACAAATTTGCCATCCCAAAATATAAAAATCCTTTGGTTAAATGTCTCTAAAATCCTAAATTAAAAATGAAAAGAAAAAATTCCATCCTATTTTCATGTCAAAAAGCTATCAAAAAGGGCCCAGAAATACTCTAGAATTCATCAGAAAACATCTAATATTCAAAAAATTTCCGGGGCCCTTAAGCGGGCCCCGCACCCCACGCCGTGGCTTCGCAATGTTTTTCTTTTAAACACCCCCTTGGTCCTGCGTACGCCACTGCTCACCCTGTATGACACGCATAATAAATATTATGTCATGATAGTTATTAGTGCTCCAAAGGATATATCGTCAAACCTCCGTCAACCGATATGATACACTGCAAATTTGTGATAATACTTGTAGATGTACGTTCGAGTATCTACAGCAACAACGCCTTAAAGCAAGACTAGTTTAGCATGAAGCACCGATTGGAACATGCACGTGACGGTACGGTACGATTGACGACGACGACTTTCTAGTTCTACCTGTAGCTGTGCAGCATGCACCCATAGCATTATAGTTTTAAGTTTCAGACTGATTCGGTGACTTTTTGCACACATCGTAACGAAAATGATGCAGTTCAAGAAAAGGTAAAGTGACACATTTAGGAGGAATCGTCCAGATCCTACTTATAGAATTAAAAAAGAAGAGTAGGGGCCTAGGCCTAGGCCTACTCCAAAATTAAGGCCTAAGTTAGTTTGAACGTGAGGGTTTGGGGGCGTTGGCATGTTGGTATAATTAGGGCCTAGGCCCTACGTAACGTTAGGCCTACTAACGTTAACTTTAACGTTATAAAGCACATCATACTTCATAGTCATACATGGCCGGCCGGATGAATGGCCTTTCCTTCCTCCATGAATCGATGGTAGGGCCTAAAACTAGTAACTTATCCTTTTTTATACCTCCATCAGTCCATGGTCAGAGCCAGGTTGGGTTTCCTGAAGTTTAGTACACTCAGGCTGGGTTTAGTACACTCAGGTAATTAGCTGGTAGCCAGCTTCTACTCACCTGGCTAGAATTTAGGTGAGTCACGTTAGTAGAAGCTGGGTGCCGGGTACCAGCTAACCTGAGTGTACTAAACTTCTTCAGGAAACCCGCCAGGTCAACTAGCAAGGAATCCATGACTAATGTTAGTGATCATTTGCATATAGGCCACATTGTAAATTTGGGAGGTCTTTTCTTTAAATTGAAGAGAAAGAATTCCGGGTAATCCTGGGATTTAGGTGCCTAAATTATGTACATCCAAAGTGGTCTCTAACTTCAGCCAATACATCACCCAGTGTAGTGCACTGTTATATGGAGGGCCAAAAGTGTCAAAATTAATTTGATTGTCAGGTTGGGGTTTAAATAATAAAATGTTGTCAAAGGTCTTTAATAAGCTTAATCTCCTAATAATAATATTTCAATAACTGACGACCAGAGTTTCACTAAACTTGCAGGGTGTGTCTATTAATTATAGGGTCAGAATGTAAACAAACAAACTGAGGTTCATGAGGTCAAAGGTCATAGAGATTTCAGTGGGCAGAGCAGTGGTCGCGGAGCCCCTTAATTCGAATCCAAGTAGGTGTGCTAATGAGGGCTTTAAGCCAGATGTGCACAGGTTGGTTGTTTTTACAGCATACGTGAATTTATAAATGCCTCCATATAGGCCTATCTATATTTGTTTTGAAGATACTGACTACAAACAAGTGATATTTAATCATGGCTGATTTCTTCTTCTTTTTTCACCTAACTAGTGCTCTACACGGGCAGCGAGAAGTTGTGTCGTGTAACAGGGCTCGAAATATCCACTAGACCGTGGACCGAGTCTAGTGATTTCAGTGTTGGTCTAGTAAAGTGTATTACTGCACGAGTCCGACTGTCTAGTGATTTTGTTTTCCTTGCACAAATAAAATGGTTCCTAAATTGATGATTTTGGACACAATATTGCATACAATTACTGTTTTCCTATATACATGAATGTCACAGGTCTAGTGAAAAAAGTTCAGGTCTAGTAAAATGTTTCAGTTACTAGACCTGCTGTCCAGTGCTCTTTTTCACGAAATTCGAGCCCTGTGTAATCCGATATTATAATGGTGTGATTAAATTACCCAAAATACTTTATTCCCCTAAAACCCAGTACCCCGGTAGGTACTGTGTGGTGCTAGGCCCATATATTATTTATTGATTTATTTATTCATCATACCCAACAGCGGCATAATCGCCAATTACAGGAATGGTTATTAATAAAAACAACATTAATGTGTACAATGAACCTTGAATAATGATAAAAAATATAGGCCTATTTAAACCCCTCCCCTCTAAGATGTAGGGGACAGAATTAGAAATCAACCTCCCCGAAAATGTAAAGTGGTAATAACTATCTAGGTAGAACTCAAAGTACTTTGGTATGGAATATCATTATTATCACGCGCGGATCCAGGGGTGGGCCGCGGGGGCACGTGCCCCCCGGTAAAATTTGACGAGGAAAAAAAAATTGTGCCCCCCGGTAAAATTTGACGAAATAACAAATGAAAGCAGAAAGAAGGAAGAAGGAGCAGAAAATCATCATTCTTCATTTCATTCTGTCGGCCGCACAAAGAAAAACTGACAACAGGCTAATGTCTCGGCTCGCCTTTTTGCCAGTGCGCACGTTAACAAAAACTCCTTTTCACTGTACAGTGTACACAGACGTGGTGGATTTAACACAAGTACGGTACGGATGGGCGGCACAGTACGATCCTCCTAATCTTGCCTAATCTCCTAATCACTTTATAAGCAGTGATCCCAACCCAACATAACTTGTATTTTCCTTCCTCTAGTCCATAGTAACTAACACTCACTTAATAACTCCACTAAATAAATGGACACTGTTCTTACTTTTGAAAGGAAGTCTGAGACTTCGTTCTGGACGACCGTGACTTCGATTTCAGTGTCATGCACAAAAAGGAACATTTATATGTTTCGTCGTTCTGTCTGGATTTCATTTAGATTTTCGTGGAAATTCTATGTTTATTGAAAAGCAATTGATTTGAATGTTTAAAAATGAAACATTTTCAAAGTGTCGACTACACAGCTTTGTACGGAAGCCCATTAGTGACAGATGAATATATTTATTTGACATCGGGTGTGAATATTATCACATTTCGCGGTTGCGTAAAAACATTTCTTTGCCTGGGGTGTGAATGTTTTTTGTAGCGGCCGCCAGATAACTGATACAAAAAATTTGCCGTATTTCTTCAAAACGGGTGCAACTCATGGCTTTATAATATATTTGTTTCATATTTCTTAATATGGTTCAAAGAAATTTTATGGCGGAATGATTATTTCATTTTGGTCCTTCGTGTAAATGAAAACTGTATGAAAACAAATTTGCCATCCCAAAATATAAAAATCCTTTGGTTAAATGTCTCTAAAATCCTAAATTAAAAATGAAAAGAAAAAATTCCATCCTATTTTCATGTCAAAAAGCTATCAAAAAGGGCCCAGAAATACTCTAGAATTCATCAGAAAACATCTAATATTCAAAAAATTTCCGGGGCCCTTAAGCGGGCCCCGCACCCCACGCCGTGGCTTCGCAATGTTTTTCTTTTAAACACCCCCTTGGTCCTGCGTACGCCACTGCTCACCCTGTATGACACGCATAATAAATATTATGTCATGATAGTTATTAGTGCTTCAAAGGATATATCGTCAAACCTCCGTCAACCGATATGATACACTGCAAATTTGTGATAATACTTGTAGATGTATGTATAGGCGCTTCATTTTCTTCTTCGTCCATGTACCATGGAGGTAGGGAAAATTGACATTCAGAGGTTTCACTTTGAGTGTGCCCCCCGTCTTGAAAAATCCTGGATCCGCGCCTGATTATGACCTTTGACAATTATTTAGGCCTAAACCAAAATAAATGATGAAAACCTGACAATCAAATTTTGACACTTTTGGCCCTCCATATGACAGTGCACTACACTGGGTGATGCATTGGCTGAAGTTAGAGACCACTTTGGATGTACATAATTTAGGCACCTAAATCCCAGGATTACCGATTTCCGGTAGGCCTAGTGGATAGTGGTGTACCCATAACCATTTTTACTCCATAATTTCCCTCAAAAATCAAAGCCCTGCCCTCTTTCCACAAATTTAACACCACACCACAAACGTATATTATATTTAAGTAAGTCTCTTTACATTATACTTGCTAGGTATCGTACCTGTTAGTACAACATTAACAGAATTCCACTAATTACCATTACGGAAAAAGGGTCCTACTTACTGGGTGGTGGGCCATTATTAGACTTAGAGCTCCTTTTGGGAAGAATTCCACTGACTGCCATCACTTGTGCACAAATTGGGACCGACAGAGGGCGTTATGAGGAAAATGGCTACAAGGCGCTGCATTCGAAGTGTATCATTGTAGGTCAAAAAACACTGAAAATCTCACTTTTCAGATATGCTACCCCAGTGTACACACCTAAGATTGAAGTTCATCATGACTTACGTCCAATGGGTTATCTCTTGGAGAAAATAACCCTGTTTCCGTAATGGTCGTCAGTGGAATTTTTCCCTCCTTTTAAATGATTTTTTACTTCATCGGTCGCAAAGTAAAAAATCGTTAAAAAGGAGCTCTAACAGCCCAGTAAGTGGGACTAGGCCGGGCCTATATACTTTATTTACACTGGATAAGTTGTCTTGTTGAGCGCAATTGGGACACCTGCACAAGTTTTAAACTGGGGCCTGGGCCGTACGCTATTTTGAATTTAACATTCATTTTGGATTTGTTTTGAGGCAGTGTATATTTTGCCAGCACCGGCAATCTTCCTGCAAACGCTATTTTGCCGTTCCCATTGGCTAGTTTGCAGTATAAGAATGACCTCCGGCAAAATAACCTTTAGAGATAAAAGGCCGGCATGGCCGACGAGAAGAATGCATGACGGTGACGGCAAAATATACACTTTCTTGTTTTAACTGCAGCACGTAGCTACCTTCACTTCAGTTAAAGGTTTAAAACATTGGACACAGGTCGCTGCCTCACAGTCACAGGTTTTATTTAAAAACAAGTCGCTTGAGACAAATAGTTAAAGGTAGTATCATACTTTGGTAGCATACCGAAACAGAAATCTTCACAGATTTACCTGTAACTTACAGGGTATAAATATGGTGCTGGTAGAAACACACTGTTAAAATGTTTCTGCCTGAAATGCTGTATTAATTCAGAAAAGAGTAAAACCAGTGATCAAAATTATTTTTGATCTTTTAAAGATCAAAAATAAAAGAGAAAATACTTCAGAAATACTGTGGCCGTTTTTCACTGTTTTCTCAAAAAGTGGGCACCGTGTGGGACTGTAATTTTCACAGATGACCATTACTGTATCTTCCTTGATATTTTTGCCTATGAATCTGTATTTCTTTGACAAAATCCAAAGTATAATAATACCTTTAAAGATTGTGCTAAATACGTAAGATCTGATACAAATTATGATTCTCAGTCTCAGCTGTGGCCTGTTTAACACTGGGGTAGCATATTAAGATCTGAAATGCGAGTTTTACAGGTTTTTTGTTTAACTACAATGATGACTTTGAATGCAGCGGCAGACATTTATCTCAAAGCGCCCTCTGCTGGTTCCAAAGAGTTGTGCACAAGTGATGGTAAACAGTGAAATTATTGTTGTTTCAAGTACTACTAGGCCTATAGTATACAAATATCACATGGTCTTAAGGTGGAAAGTCTATTTCCATCTCTCAAGGTGTTGGAAGTTCACCTCGGGAACTACATGTAGTTTGTCATCAAAACTCATTCACTTATTATTCATGTACTTGCACCTTCCCAATTTATAAAGTGTATAACAGTTAAATGTATCTATTTGATATCAAATGATAGGTCAATCCGAGTTTATCTGCCTAACAGCACAAGTGTGCACCAGTGGACATCTGATGATGTGGCAGAATTCCTACATCTGAATGGAATGGGTCAGTACTCGGAGCTTTTGTGCCAACAAAATGAGGTGGATGGAGAGGTACTGCTCCTGCTGAAGGACTTGGATCTGCGTCTGCCACCAATTTCTATCCCCGTCTTTGCACATATCAAGAGACTGTCCATGCTCTTTGATTATCTCCAACAAAATGAACTTCAATCTCGGGGAGGACTTAATATGCAAAAACATAATTTTATGTACAAGTGCAATAATGAAAATCAAGAACTAGGTCACATCAGCCAACAGCTCAATGAGTTCAGTTTCAGTGATGATGAGGATTTTGCTTTTCAAAATTCAACTTATAACCCATCTCTGCAGACTGTCCCTGCATCAAAGTTTGAACCAGAAATAAGCAAGACAATACTTAGCTTCATCTATGCGACTTTGGTGGCTCTTCTGACTGCTTTTGTGATGACTGTAGCTCATGATCGAGTTCCAGACATGGATAAGTATCCACCATTGCCAGATATATTCTTGGACAATGTACCAAGGATAGAGTGGGCTTTTGAAGCATGTGAAGCCTGTGCTATGGTGTTGGGGCTTATTTTGATCTGTGTCTTCATTCTTCACAAGCACAGGTAGGTTATTATACATGTAATGTAATCAGCTCTGTCATGTTTGGAGGAATATTATCATTCAAAATCTAAAGCAAGTAATAGCAGAATGGAGTTGTTGCATGCCAATGAAAATCATTGATTGATTTCTGAAGGGTATGTCCTTAACACCAAAATAAAATGAAATAATGTTTGATATCCTTTTAAATGACACTAATCGGTATCCTAATTGAGCTGCACAACAGTTTTGCATACAATCCTGATTAAAAATATACATTCCAAAAGAGCTGATCTTGCGAGCTGATCTTGCGATCTAAAATCAAAACTGCAAATTGTTGGTGAAATTCACTAAATTCATACAGTACTACCTTTGTGTGATTCCAAAAATTATTATTTTTTTAGTGACATTCTTGATAACAACTGTTGAGATACTTTGAAAGATCTTTAGACTTTCAAGAGCGAATTTCAAGAAACAGTGCTTGGGTTGAAGTAAAGTACATTTAGGATTGGGGTCCAAACTACAATCCCTAAATGCAGTATTTGCTTTCTTGTAATTATGGTAATTCCAACAGCATTTAGAAAAAGATATAAAAATCAACAGAAGATGTAGTTTCAGTGTGCTTCCTGTACCTCATCCTTATCAGGTCTATTGTATTGAGGAGATTCTTTGCTTTGACTGGCTCTTGCTTTCTTCTGCGTTGTATCACCATGTTTGTCACATCGCTTTCCGTTCCTGGACTTCATCTGCAATGCAGTGGGAAGGTAAATACAGTACAGCATGCACATAATATCATCATACATGTGTAAAGCCTTGCATTTAAAAGCGATACAGAGTTGATTGAATGCTAAATCCTAACCTGGACAAATGTTTCTAAATCTGTTCATTAATTTGTTTTCATTTAGTAAAAAAAACCCTGAGATTTGTCAAAATCTTATTCGGGTATGCACAGATTTTTGAACACCTACTTCTCCATCTTTACTAAGGCTTTTTCACACTGCAAGCTTTCAACCTGGGGCGAACTCAACCCGGGGCGAACTCCATTCCTGCCCTGGGTTGAAATTTGATTTTCAACCCCGCGTTCAACCCAGCGTTTCACACTTGCCTCTCACGAACCCATCTTCAACCCGGGGCGACCTCAACCCGATTCAATTCACACTGCCTTTTTCAACCCGGGGCGAAAAATCTCAACCCTGGTCCTGCAAGCCTGGTTGAAATGAATCTCGAGGTTGACGCGCAACAGAAGGTCCAATTTGTAAAATTGTGGGTTTGGTTTTTCAGCTAGCATTTTTACAAAGTGTATGATATATTACATTTTTAGTCATAGTCTAAAGTTAAAATCTTTAATCATCTCGATGTTTATCAACACTATTTTTTTCACCATCTGAATCTTGTATCATTTGCAGCTTTTATGTTTTGGCATTTGGTTTCACCGTAAGCCAGCAAAAGAGGAACAAGTGTTGCCTCTTCTCTGTCCCCTTACTTTTGTTACATGTTTACCAACTTTTTTTTAACTATTCCAACATTGCTGATGTGAGAGCTGCTTTAGTTTCTGTTCTGATTCTTCACTATTTTTTTTTATTATACTTTATCACTTAATGCTGCCATGGCTTTGTGTAGTAAGTTTGTTTATTCCAAAACGTATTCTAATTTTCGTATCAACATATATGAGGTTTCTTATGAAAGGTTATTTGGCTGAATTATTAAGTAAGGTTTTGTAATAACATTATGTGTCATATATATTTATCTCTTGGTGAGTATGGGGTGGTTCTGAAAAGAGCCAGTTACTTATTGTACTTCCACGATGCATAGTTAAGCTGTCATTAACCCTAAGACCAATTGTTTTTTAATTTACTTAAATTTAGGCATGTGACAGTCATTTGAATTTTTGATTAATGAAATTTGTTTACAGCATTATCTCAAGAATGACAAATGCAAAAGCTTTTCAACATCCTGTAGATGTGCATAACTTTTGTGGCGTTATCATGGAGTCATCAAAATGGAAGATTTTATTTACTACAGTTAATGTTGGAAGTACATTCTACGTCAACGTTTGGGGGGTTGTGAATCAAAACTCAATGTTGTAATTGCAGTAACTGCTAAAATTGCTACGTGAATTATTCCATTCTTAAAACGCATCATTTAGCCCTTATACCTTCAAAACATAAGACAACATGTCCACTTTGTGTCATGTTTTCTTAACCATGGCTTGAAATACTAACGTGAAGTTCAATACAACAAGCGCACACCGTATCATAGCAAAATTAGCACCCTAAGTGTTATACGTGCAGTAGAATCGGTAAGAATCCATCGACTGTAGGGTGAAAAATCAGGCTCGGGTGGATGTGAAATCGGACTCGATTTCATTACTCCTTTTTATGCTTATTTCTTTTGGATAAATTTAAGAATGCATCTAGAGCCTATGAAGCTTATTAAATTCAAGTTGGAAAAGCTCGGTGTTCATCAATGAACACTTGAACATTATTTTCAGTTCACCTTGGACATCATTCAGTTGTAATCTTACTGTTTTGAGCCAGACACCTGGGTGGTTGACATTTAAACCCAGAATAGTGCTGTCTGTGCAGAATTAAAGGGAAAATCAGATATTTGTATTAACAAAATAATGACATAAAAACCTCTACTGATAATCTTAAGATTAAACTGCCCTCTGTAAAGTGAGCAATGGGTATACATCGTGCATGTACCAAGCCATGTTGCTTTCCAGGCATAGCAGATAATATGTAGAGTTATTAAGCTGAAAGATTCCTCCTAAATTGCATGGGTTGCAACCTGAAATCATGTGACCATCACTAAGATTGTCTGCTTTTCTTTGGACATTTGTGTAAAACTAACATTTTGAGTTGCTATTCCTAATAATTACTTATACATTTGAGGCACTGGACTTAGGGGGCCGTATTCACGAAAGGTGTTTTTCTTCTACACGCGTCTAACTTTCCTAAACGGGTGATCATCTTATGCGTTTAGTTAGTCATCAATTCTAGAAGGGTGTCTATGCAGACGCCGTTTATCTTTTAGTCACTAGTGTCTAGTGAACACAAGAAAATTGTAGACGTGCCAGGGGGGTTGTTTAAGCCCTGTTTTACCTATATGTACTTGATGATGTCGCAGTGCCGTTAATTTGGAGCTTGCACTGAAGACATCTGCGCCTCTGATTCTCCTCCGCATCAGTGTTTTCTTTAGCTCTTCCTAATCTTCCTTTAGCCGGCCCTGTATTCGGCTACGGCCTTCATTTTCATTTCTCGCCACAATTCCTTCAGTTCCTTTTATTTTTGTTATTTTCTCTTCGATCGGTGAAAGTGCCTTTAATGTCACTTAATTTCATTTCGTTCCAGGATGTTTGTTTCTTTCTGTTAGTGTCTGTATCACATTTCTTGTCCTCAACCCCGGCCTTTTGTCTTCTGAGCTGAATGAGGCCCATTCACTGATCACATGTGAAATGTTCTACTCCTATTTTCGCTTTTTATCCGACTTGTTTAATGTGCAAAATTGACATGCATGGCTTTATTACATAGGTCATGAATTGTGATTATAAAACCTAGCATTTCCTTTCATTCTCTCCAGGTTTATGGAAGTTTTTGGACGAAGATGGAACGGGCACTTGAAATTATGTTTGGGCTTGGCATGAGTGTTACAGGAGTACATACATGCGGTGACTACATGTTCAGTGGACACACTATATGCTTGACAATGTTTAATTTCTTCATAACAGAATGTGAGTATGAATGAAAAATACTGCTGTTAAAATTCAGTCACAAGCATCATGCAAGAAATAGGTTTCATTTCTAATACATGTACCTTTAAAATGAGGAAGGCTCAGAGCGTTCGTATATATACCCTGTACTACAGGGATGAGCAAAAGTAAGCGGGGATGCTCACTGTGACCAAAACTAACCCTTCCCCCCAAAAAAAATCTTAAGCTTAAAGGTAATATCACACTTTGTCAAAGAAATGCAGATTCATGGGCGAAAATATCAAGAAAGATACAGTAACAGTCATCTGTGAAATTCCCAGTCCCATATGCTGCCGACTTTTTTATAAAACAGTGAAAAAGGCCCACAGTATTTTTAAAATCTGTTCACCGTTATTTTTGATCTTCCAAAGCTACCTCAGTATGATAGTACCTTTAAAGGTATAATACATGATTGGTAAAGGTAACAGAGCAGGACTCGCACGTTGTCTGATGCAGCATGTGCATGAAATGATAAGCCTGTGAAAATTTGAGCTCAATCGAACATCTCAGTCACGCAAAATTCCCACTCAATTTTTCATATAAGACATAAAGAATGGTTTAAATCTTACCCCAAGATCAAAACTGTTTTCAGTCTTTGTTTTACTACTTTCTGGATAAATACACCATTTCAGACAGAAAGGGTATTTTTCTATCAGCACCATCTTTATACCCTGAAAGCTATACATAAATATGTGAACATTTACCTTAACGGTATTTGGGAATTATAAAAAAAAAATTAATTATGAGAAAACTTGAGAAAACTTATTTATATTTCAAATTCTGGGTTTTTTTTTATTATTGATTCCTTGCGATATATAATCATAATGTTGAAAATAATTTCCTTTTGTCAGATACTCCTCGTGGTATGACTCTCCTCCACACTGCATCTTGGGTCATCAACCTCTTTGGTGCCTTCTTTGTACTAGCGGCTCATGAGCACTACTCAATTGACGTAGTTATTGCATTCTGCATTACTTCCCGTCTTTTCCTGTACTACCATACCCTTGCAAATACCCAATGTCTTGCTCCCCAGCAACGTGACAAGAGAACTAGAGTCTGGTTCCCAATGTTCTCTTACTTTGAAGCTAAGGTGGATGATGTGGTGCCTAATGAGTATGAGTGGCCATTCCACATGCCATCTATTTTGACAAAGAGATGGTGGCAGATTGGAAAGAAGGTCACAAAGGATTGATGAGGCTTGTATGTTTTATGTTTTAAGTCAAGAAATCTGTTGGAAAAACAAGTACCAGTAAATGCACAGAAATGCAAACTTTGTGATTCATGTGTAATACATAATCAAACAAATATTGATGATTTATGATAATGATTGAAGGGTGGAAATGTGCTTTCTTAGGTTTTAATATTTTAAGTGTCACATTCGTACAAATCTTGCTTGTGATTGAAAGCTTATTATGATGATGTAGGTCTGTGTACTCATACTCATGCAAGAAAAATCTCTCTGGACTAGTTGACTTGTACTTTGCTAAGTATCAGAAAGCAGTCATTATTAGTTGTGCTGATGGCGCCCTCTTGGTGTTTAATAGATAATAATAGATTTTAACTTTATAAGATTTATAAGCACATTTTGTAAACAACAGTCATGTGTGTATGAATACATGCAAAAATAGGAAGTAAACCAGTCTTCCTTGTTAGTACTATGATTATATAAAGGGTCATCTAGTGTTAAAGTCGACAGCTATTTTTATCTGATCTAATTTCTTTCTATGTCTAAATACTGATCATTACATGTAGGCTGTTGATTACGTGACCAATCTTCATTATACATGTAATTACAGGTACATGTGTGTAATTATGTAGCATGGCTCATGTATACTGAGATCCACTGAGACTTGGTATTTATTTCCTACCTCCGACCTTTTTGCCCTTTTTATTGACAACCACAAGAAATCAGGATTTCAGTTTCATCGGGGCCACAATTAGCAAGGACTTGCTGCACTTTATCCTCGGTCACACAATCAAAGCCCTGTAAAAGTTTGGAAAACAGTATTAATTCAAAGTCTGAATTCAGTTTCCAAGACTGTTGTCTTTATACTAAGTATTTTCCAAGAATTTCAGCACCAAAAATGCATCCATAGACAACCTGTTTGGAACTTTTCACTGCAGTGCCATCATAAATTTGACCTGTGACACTAGCTCTCTAGCCATGAGAATTATGTATGTAATTCTGCTGCAGTTATTAATTAAGGGGGTGAAGATTAGTGTCAATTAAAAAATTCAAATTGTATTTTGCATCAAATGACTCAAATATACAACACAAAATACTAACAGTAAATTCCAAACACTAGTCTAAATTAATTTGTTGTATCATCAAAATATGAGCATTAAAAGAAAGAACATGATTTCATATGTTGCCTTGACTCAACCTGTATACCGTGCATATTTCTTTTTAGTAGTGATTAAATCTATGCCATGGTAATGGCATGTTTATACATGACCATGGTTAAGGGAAATATTTCATCGTTTTTGTTTTTCACTTACTAGTAAAAGAAAATAATTTAAAAAGCCCATTCGTTTTAAATGGTTTCATATTGGTTACAAGTGACATCTTATTTGAGTGTGCTAGTGTTCCATGTGTGAGAGAGGAAATTTAAACATGTATTTTTTATTTAATTTTGCGTTCTATATGTCCTTTCTTATAGTACCAGTATTGTTGAGTTGACCCCGGCCTGTTTAAAGAGGATGTTCAACACTCAACAAACCTCGCTTCATTTGTTAGAACTATAATCCTTAAATTACTTGACATGAGAAAAAATATTGATCTCACACTGATCACACAAAGAGAGCGTTTTTTATGATTTTTCTCTCATCCCGCAATCTTTCCGACCAAAATTCAGATTCTCTTAATTTCGTCAATGGGGCAGCAGACAGATCGTGTGATTTCGTGACGTCAGATAAAAGGCTCCCATACGTCGCGAAATCACACAGATTTGTTTGCTGCCCCCATTACACCATAAATGCTCATGTGTTTAGATATTGGTACCTCGTTCGTTTGATCAAGATGCTCTGGGCTGCCGGTCTAGTACTGAAGAAACACTTGGTTGCTAGATGCCTAGAGAACCTGCACTCTTTCTAGCCTCGGCAGTTCTCAAGGATAAAGCCCCAAGCGATGATACTTGCAACAAAGTTGCTTTAGTGACTACTTTCCATCTCCTCCGTTATGCAGAATCACCAATGATAGCCATGATCACATTCTCCCCGTCCCCTCAAAGCCGGGCCCAGAAAGCATCATCTTGTCCTACAGACGTCCCCGCAACCGCCGAGACTAACGTCAGGGCTGAGGTTCCACCCACCAATAATGATTCTTCCTCATACAGCATGACACTTCTACGTGCAGTTCGAGATGTACGGTCTGTCGGGACCACATCTGATTCTTTCACATGCAATGACTCCACCCATAAGAAGAAAGGGAATTACCCGCACTACGTCTGTCGTCTCATTTCTTGCAGGGTATGGGTAATTGGGTACATGCAATTCAATATGTGAGGGAGACCAAGAACACCCGTGAGAAACGGATTGTATGGTCACAGGCCCACAGTCAAAACTCAGACTCTCGGCACCCCCCTGTCGATCTCCACTTCAATCTCCCGAACCACACAATTTCCGATAATGATCTTGCAGAGCATTAAATCACTTTGCCATCTTCTTAAATTTTCTTTTATATCGCCTTTATTGTCCTGTTCATCACTGGTCCCCGGCCCCATACTTCTTCATACCTTTGTTATTGTTCACCTTTGATCTTGCCTATTAACCCAGATCCCTTTTTCCCTGACCACACTTGCCAACCCATATCCTCCCTGGACTCTCTAGCCCCACTTTTTTGTCCTGATCCTCTCATCTATTTATGTTTATCTTATGTCTTGTCCTCTTGTCATTTACCGTGGCCCTCCTTCGATAATGATCCTGCTAGGATCGAAACACGTCAGGCCCTCCTGACTCCAAGCAATATTTCATCTTCATTGAAGGTAATGAGCTACCCAACCCTATGTTGGTGGTGTCCCTAATAGTCAATAACATGTATATTTGTTCATCTGGCAGTCGAAATAGGACTGGGTAACTCAGTTGGTGAGAGCGCTGGTACTGTATTCCATGAGGACGCTGGTTCGAGTCTCGCTCGTCAATTTTTCTTTGGTCATTTTTCAGTTGTGCCTGGTACCCGTACCACGCGAAATCAACCAGTAATTGACAGAGTTGATGATCGAACTTGTGTCCACTTGAGCGACGTCACGATGACATCATCAGGTATCATGCGACACTGCGCCTCACTTTGTGGAGAGCACGCCCGCCCACGAGTAACATCAGCCGAGAGGAACGCAGCGCCCTGAGGTCTTTGCGAGAGGATCGATCCATCATGATCCTCCCGTGGCCGACAAGGGCCGCCCCAGCGTGATGCTCGACGTTGAAACGTACCACACAGCAAGATGAGTGAGCTGATCACCGGAGGCCCCTACCACAAGCGGACGAAGGACCCCGACTCAGCAGGAAGATCACATCCCAGCTGCTGATCACTCGACAGGACCGGGGATCTTGACAACGCGACGTAACCAGAAGCTCCGCCCCACCAGCAAGTAGCCCCAGGATTTGTTTGTTTACCGAAGATACACAAGCCGGGCTCATCGGGGAGGCCCATCGTCTCATGCGTGAGCTCCTTCGCGTATGACCTGCAAGTACCTGGCGGGGATCCAGACCTGTCGCCATTGACCGGGAATACAGCGAACACGATGCCCAACTCCACGACCTTCGCGGAATTCCTCCGCGGACACTCAGCTAGTCAGGCCACCACGGGTCACTGATCTCCTTCGATGTCGAATCGTTGTTCACCAACGTGCCCATAGACGGCGCATGTTGTGTGGCCCTACGTCGCCTGGAGGAAGACGAGAATCGACCCTTAAGTCGAACATCGCTCTCCCGCCAAGATCGTCACCCTGTTGGAGTTCGCCTTGCGTTCCACATATTTTCTGCACAAGGGGACGTTCTACGAGCAGACAGCTAGACGGAGCAGCTATGGGAAGTCCCGTGTCAGCAGATTGCCGACCTACGGTATGGAAACGGTACCGGTACGTCGATGACACCTAGGGCTTCGTCATTGCACCGCAGGGCCAAGCCGACCACCTGTATGCTCACCCACTTGAATAATCGGCTCATCTGTATGACCAGTATGGACTTAGATCTCTGGGCAATTCAGATATAGTGTCTGGATCCCGTGTGGTTTCCGTCTGAAGTTGATCTTCCTTGGTCTGACCAAAATGGACAAGGTCAATGTGCTGGACATGCGGGACATCTGGGATGGAGATACTTCCGACATGTCGATCAAGGGGTACGTCATCTGTCTTCCTGGGGTTTGGCAGTCTGCTGAGGGAATCAGATAGTTCCATTGTCTTCCCAGGCTTGTACATCATTCTGAAGTTGTAGCCCTGAACTTATATCAGTAGCCGTTGGATGCGTGGTGGTGCACGGATAGTGGTTTCTTCCATATCATCTCCAGAGGCTTGTGGTCGGAGTGAACCATGATTCGAGTTCCTTTCCGAATATGTATATAGTTGTGGAATCGCATTATTCCAAACACCATGGCGAGTGTCTCCCGCTCGATGTTGGAATAATTCTTCTGGGCTGGGGATATATAGACTCTTTGATGCAAATGCCATAGGTTTGTCATTCTGCAGAAGACTAGCTCAAATGCCACGCTGGGATGCATCTACTTCGAGTACTGTTGGCATCTCTGGGTCATAATATTGCAAACAGGCATCTTCAGTGATGGAGTGCTTCAAGGCGCCAAACTCTGACTATGTCTAACGTGAATGCTATGCCAAGCTACGGTGACACAGAATGCAAGTCATGTTTTGTATGAATTCGCACACAAAATGTCTGTTCAATTGCACTTTTTTATTAGGTTTACCGCTCTGGCTGATTTTGTGTTTGTCGTGATGGCGTTGCTGTTTTGACTAAACTCGCTCGGTCGGGGGGTTTGGCAGTGATCGTCACTGTCTTCACTGCTCGGTCGGGCAAAACTCGGTTGGGTTTTTGCCGCTCGGTCGGAGGAAGGTTTGTCGTGATCTATAGAGCTTAACTGTTCCACCAGTTTTCTTTTTACCGCTACCACCATGAAGAAGTATGGCTCATAGCGATGAACTCATTATTTATAGTAGCTTAATTGAGAAAGTTCCTTCAGTGCCACTGCCTTTATATACGGCTTTTATTCCATTGATATTCCGTTAGAATACAATCACGTTGGCTAGAGATGGGTGTGGCCTGCATGCGCTACGTGAGGCTGCTCTAGATAACTGATATTAACTAGTAGTACTGATTGAGTGTAAACATAAAGCGGGTATTTGTGCAGTGGGCTGAATAAAGTAGTGCCTCATTATATCACAACAGATGGCATCTCCCGACAGCTGAAGAGAATCCTCGAGGGAAACGGCATTCGCACCGTGTTCCGGCGGTCCGAGTCCACCAGGCTCGTCCGGCCGAAGGAAAATACCGTCAGGAAGTCGGGGAAGAGTCGTCTACGAGATTCCGTGCAGTGACTGCGACCAGGTGTACATCGGTGAAACTGGCAGGCGGCAGACCCATCGGCGAAAGGAGCATCAACGTGACGTGAGACTCTCCCGTGTGGACGGATCGGCGGGGAGCCGAGAACGCCTGGGGATCGAGCTGGCCACCACACCCCAACTCGGGGACGATGTGCGATGTGTAGACCGGGAACAAATTGGTACACTTGACGCATCAAAGAGGCCATCCACATCCGCCTCCGCAAGATCAACCGGTACAGCGAGATTGACCATCCCCGGATTCTGGCTTCCCAACCATCCGGCAACACGACCGCCGCAACGGCATTTCGTGCGAACGACCCTTTATAATGCTCACTTGATCGAGGAAATAAAGAAAAGTTTATTTAAAATCACTTAACAATGGAGAATAAGCTTTAGAATACATTATAGGCCCTATAACAGGGTAACATATGTTGGTGCGACGCTCGGCCGAGTATTGAATATGCATCCGTATCCGTATAACGATCCGTATGCGTACCACTCGACTCCGAATCCGCACCACTGGCATTGCGCGCGCCTTTCGATGTATACTGTATTGTATACCGGTAGTTATTCTCGGCTAGGACGAGCGCCGACTCTTCACAGGGTTGCTCCACAACTTAAAGCTGAGCTCCAACGATTTCGAAAAATAAGATGTTCACCTAAAATTGTGTTCACCTAGCTCAAATTAAGGTAAACATATCATTAACCCTCACTTTTGAAGTTTCTTGATGTGAATTTTAAGCCGCTTTTTACCGTTCCGCGTTCGCCAAGAATAAGCCATTTTCTTTCGAATTTTCCATTTGTTTGGTTCATTTACATATCATGAATATTCATGTTTTCCTCAAGTTGATGACGTAGAAGAGGGGATTCGCTTTCCTTATGAATATTTATACACAGTGTGTTGCATATTATAAACCTACACGCAATACATGCACTCCAACCATTTCGAAAGTAAAATGGCTAATAATGATACAGATAGCGACCGTTCTTGGGAGGAATACAGCATCGATGAAGAATCAATGTACACATCGGAAAGTAATGATCATTCGGGCAGTGATTTAGACAGTTTTAGCATACAGAAACTGCATGTACACAAAACTCATTGGAAATCCCACAAAACTCCCGCGCACCGAGGGGATTCGTTCGTGGACCGTATTCCCTCGACTACGTCACACATTGACATAAATTTAAATAGCGCCACCCACGGCCAGTTTGGGTAAATAGTCCCCAGAATTGACAAAAAGTATCAAATTTTATTTCCAATATTACTAAATAATAAAAAAGAACAGCCCCATTGTATATTATGAGAAGGTTCTTATATGTCTTATAAACGAGAATTTGTATTTGTTTCATTTTTTTACAAATCGTTATTCTCCATCTTAACTTATACTCGTGTACATTGCCAGTTAAATTCTCGGCTGAGATGAGCGCCTACTCTTCACGGGGTTGCTCCATAATTGACTACAAATTGTACACTAGTATAAGTTAAGTTGTGGAGCAACCCTGTGAAGAGTCGGCGCTCGTCCCAGCCGAGAAGGGCTGGCTACAATATACACTTATAAGAAGTTGTGGAGCAACCCTGTGAAGAGTATAGGCGCTCGTCTCAGCTAGCTGTGGCTACAATTTTCTCGGCTGGGCCGAGAATACACTGTGAATAGTACATTACACACAGTATACAGGACGCGCGTGTCAGTGGTGCGGATTCGGAGTCGAGTGGTACGGATCCGGATACGGATACGGACGTAGTACGTGATGCATATTCAATACTCGGCCGAGCGTCGCACCAACATACGTTACCCTATATCAGGGCCCACTAGGGCAAAAAAAAAATGTATCGTATTAATTTTTCTCCGTATGACAGATCTTCAATGAGCTATGTGAGCTATAATAGAAACTGGATCTAAAGGGACTGTCATCACGTGTGGTGTCCTGCAAGAGTATATATTTTGGGGGGCTAGAAGAGCCATTATTTTTTGGGAGGGCTAGAAGACCCAATATTTTGGGTTCTTCTAACACTCGCTTCTGCTATGTCTTAATAGGGGGTCGAAAAATATGCACATTATAGCCAACACAACGCGTTTTTATGTAATTGGCGCTTAATAACTGAAAAAAATCCAGTATTTTCAAGATTTTTTCAGTTTTCACTTGCATTTTTTTAGGGGGGCTAGACAACAGCCCCCTACAGCCCCCCCCCCCCCCCCGTAGAACCGCGCCTGCAACAGTGGGGTCAAGAGAAACTCCTGTATTGCGGCAATTTAAAATGTCAACAGGAATTGTTTTCGTTGGGGAAGAAATATTGCACGGTACAGCCAAGCACAAACGTCAATTCACCAACTGTGGTGGGTGCTATGAAGTATTTGTAAAGCCTTGAACTTTGAAAGGAAATGCAGCATGCAGCGGCCCACCGGTACGCCGGCAATATGACTCTTTCATTTATTCACAGTATCATTGTCCTGTGCAGTCAGAAGGAAAGGAAAACATCACTATATTATTCCCGACCCCACGAAGTACAGTTACATACCTCCTGTCAGGCTCGGTGGTAATGCAGGACACTGTACGAGCAATATGTACATAAAATAACATGCCTGTGAAAAATTGAGCTTAGTCGGACATCTTTGTAATCCCGATTGTTCTTGTAAAATGGTTTTGATCTTACTGATTTCGGTCGTTCAAGGAGAAATATCTGAACGGTATGTTTCTACAAGCACCAACTGAAAGTATACGTAAATCTGTGAACATTTCTCTTTGGGTATGTTACCAATCCTGTACAGTACCTTTAAAATGCTGCTAATCTCTTGCAGACCCAACCACAAAGGATCTTTCAAATATGTTTTCACGAAACAAAACATGTAATAGGGAATTATTACCAAGCAAAACAAAATATTCAGCTCCTTTGCTGTCATTGAATTCTTTCTCTCTCTCTGACAGGTGATTAAAGCCTAAAAGGGTTTATTCGGTTCTTTCGTATTTATTAATTTACATTAATTGTTTGGCTTGAAATAATCAAATTGGCTGAACAATATCTTGAACAATTAACATACAAAAAAATAGTCGTTCGTTCAAAATACATTAATGTTATTTCAAAAACGAACCGATATGCTACTGAAAAAGCGCCCAAACTGGCGCAAGAGTTCCCTGTGAAAATAATACATGTATAACGAGTCCCGAGTTAAAAGGTTGAGTTGGGGTTAACTTCCCTATTCTAGCATACTCGCTGCACTACGGTAAGGCTGGTCTACAGACAGTACATGTACAGTACATGTATATACGCCATACCGTATACTACTGACGCATTATGCTCGAAAGATAGACATGCGGGAAGGCTACTCCCAATTATTTTGTCAGTAGAGCACCGTACCCCCTTGAACAGTGATTTCCGAAATGGCGATAGGTAACGGCACCTCCACAGTAATCGAACTTGATGATCAACACCACGATGGGTTTTCACTGAATGGTAGCTCTTCAAATACACTTCATACAAGCCGAGCGCATCAGAAGACGAATGGGACCATTCCGCAATCGGCTATCAAGAAAATCGCCATTGAGATCGCAGAGGCGTCGGCTGCTCATGTCCCACCGCGTAGGTTTGAGTCGGAACCTTTCAAGACAGTCATGTCTGTGGTTTATTGTATGTTCGTCTCTTACTTGTCTGCATTTACAATTACCTATACACATGATCGGACACCGGACGTAGCCAGCAACCCACCCCTCCCAGATTTGGTTTTCGAACTTGTGCCACGGATGGAATGGGCTTTCCTTGCTTGTGAAATATGTATGTTGTTCCTTGCCGCCTTCAATTTGATCAATCTTACCTTTCACAAACACAGGTAAGACCAACTTCTCTTCGGTTCAGTCCGTATACGGTTTAGTTAGGTATGCATAAATGGAATTATTTAAGGAACTGGGTGATTAAAAAGTTTTGTAGCGGTTGTGTTTAATTTATGCCGCCCCTGATTTTCCGGCTACTTTTACTGCTGGTATGCCTGTTACCATTTTGATTTATATTGTTGTAAAACAAATATGAGTTTGTAATGACCTATTTTCTTAGTCGGCGATAAAGGGACAATGGCCAAGAATATATTTTCCATGCACGTCTTCTTGGAAATACTGCAGTGTACCATGAAAATATTATTTGGAAATCATGTTATCATGATATCATATTGAATGTTAAATTATGCTAATGTGCAGCCGAGGTGCAGGGTGGATCCGAGATTAATTTTGTCAGTGTCTAGTGTTGGGCCGTCTGTCTACACGTCTGTTCGTTGTTGTTTTTGTTTTTTGTTATTTGTTTGATTGTTAAGTTGTTAAGTTGTTTGTTTGTTTGTTTGTCTGTCTGTCTGTTTGTTTGTTTGTTTGTTGGGGTGTTTGTTTGTTTGTTTGTTTGTTTGTTTGTTTTTGTGGACCCGGGAGAAGGACTTTTAGCAGCGCTCAGATCAATCAACCGATCGAGCACCAGTTATTAACTATCATGCTCAACCACACGCCTAGTGTACAATAAACGAATAAGAACAGCCGCCTTCCATAAATTATCATGAAAAATTATGTTAACGACGGATCCAGATGTTCCCATATTTTGTTGGCATATAATAAAGTGTATGACAAAAAATCGGTGAAGGTAATATAAAATCCGCATGAAAATTGAGTCAGTTGGCGTAGGTCATAATAATGGTGAGCATTGGCATGGCCGCAGGGGAATAGCAAAGCCGCTGTGCAATGACTCACGCTACTCTCATCGCACCAAGACATATTATTATGAATGGGAATCTAGCACTTGTTTTCCCCAGCTGTGTGAGGGAAATGCAGTCATGACCTCAACGAACGACAAGCATTATGCGCTTACTGATATATCAATCTTGCGTATGAAGCTCATTGCAATAGAAAGTGAAACGCAGAGGTCACTGAAATCATGGTCGCCGTATGCTAAGTAGAATGACCACAATGATATTATATTAATTATTCTTCTATATTCTTGTATATCATACTCTTGTATATTAGTGTTTTGGCTAGATTTGGGTGTGAAATGAATTTGTTTTCTGGAGGCTCGGCAATTTTGTGATCTCTGTAAATGTATTGATGAAACACAACACACAAACACTACTCAGTCA
Organism: Astropecten irregularis; assembly: GCA_963971285.1. Lineage (NCBI taxonomy): Eukaryota > Metazoa > Echinodermata > Asteroidea > Paxillosida > Astropectinidae > Astropecten > Astropecten irregularis. Next base: position 7,698,906 of record OZ020263.1, read on the forward strand.
TAAATTGTCAACAGAGTAATTTATATTTCCACGTGACAGTGAAATGATAATTTGTTCTGACAGATTCACCAAGTTCATTTGTCACCGTGAGTATTCTATTCAATTCACGGGGCATAATGACACGAAGACCATGCAGAAAGAATAAAGCTATAACGTCACGATCAGTGTAATAATAATTATGTTATTTCCGTATCATTTTCCTCTCGGCCTGTATATTGATCATTGTTGAATTTTATTTGCCAGCAGTATCATGCAAGTTTTCATTTATCATTCAGCCGAAAGGTCTTCACAATATGTTGTAAGTGTAAATACGTTGTAATCACTTCATGACTTTCATTTTTGTCCTCGGGATATCATTTCAAAGTGAAACTTTGGCAAATCTTTAAACTTTAAAGGTAAAATCATACTTTGGTTTTTATCAAAGAAATACAGATTCATGGGCAAAAATATCAAGACAGATACAGTAACAGTCATCTGTGAGTAATAGTCATCTGTGAAAATTTCAGTCCCATATATACGGTGCCCACTTTTTGAGAAAATAGTGAAAAACAGCAACAGTATTTCTTAAGTCTTTTATCTTTTATTTTTGATCTTTTAAAAGATCAAAAAGATTTTCGGTCGTTGTTTTAGGCCTACTAATTTCTGGATAAATACACCATTTCAGGCGGAAACATTTAACTGTATGTTTCTACCACCTCCATCTTCATACCCTGTAAGTTATACGTAAATCTGTGAACATTTCTGTTTTGGTTTCTTACCAAAGTATGATACTACCTTTAAAGGCATTGCATACGTTTGGTAATGACTCTGAAAATTTATGGCAATACAAACTTACTTGGTGAGAAGTACAGCTGCTTTGGATAGTATAATGCATATTGAGAAACGTTCAATTCGAAGTACCGCGGTTATGGAAAAACATGTCACTTTTTTATCTCCAAAATTTATGAATCTGAGAAGCGTTATGGCCGTAACGCTTCTCAGCTATTGACTTACTGTTATCTGGCGTGAAATAACCGCTCTAGTTTGTCGCCAAAATCTCACAAACGCTACCACCTTTTGAATTGAAACTTTCACAGGTTAGTTTTATGGTATATATATACAATTATATTGGTTTGAAACAAACAATAGGCTCAAATTACCAAACGTATGCAATCCCTTTAAGGTATGGGCATACACCTGTTATTTTAATCCAAAAACTCAAAACGAAAGACGAAGGACACGGAGATCAACAAACCTACGGTTAATGTAGACTACACATTAATGGCTATTTTCATCTTTTTCCCCCCGAATTGTCATACATTGTATTTCAGTATTTCAGTGTTATCATTCTTAAATTAAAATATCATATCTGAAAACAAAACATGGGTAGTTGGGCATGTCGCTATTTAGTTCTTGTGAACATCGCGATAAACGTTCCCGACGTTTATGAAAAGTTGACTTTCGTGAACTTAAGCTCAGATGTGTGATTGTTGTACTGTTCCACGACTGTTATGTTAATTCGATACCTGAATTGGAACAAACCTAGTGACGTGTGCAGGCATGACCAATCCCAATCACTAATTATAGGCCTGAAGCCCAGCGCATTTCCAGCATGTAACAAAAGATGCAGACGGTTTCAAGGCTTGGTTTATGGGTGTTGTATAAATCACTTCTGGGTCACGATATGTAGCATGGGGCCACAAAATGTGGAGGTCAAACAACATTAATTTGAGAAAATTATAAAGACAATGGATCCACTAAGCTTTACTTTGATATGATGCATATAAGTGGTTTATTTAATCAGAAAAATACATTTCTAGATCGTTCAGCATTGAACCATTCATGGTCGTCGCAAGTGGAGTAACCTGATCCCCATTATTTTTTCTCGGCAAAAATGCTTTGCGCGCTGTGGGCAAAAAGGGGACACCTTATTCACGCCTAACTATAGAAAATCATCACTTCTTATTAGTCTGGTTCCCTGCCCAAAGATTCATTGACAACTCTTATTATTAGGTCAGGTATTTGGCTACGGTAAGAAATAGAGCATGACGCAGCTGCCATGCCTGCCTGCGCAGAAGCTAGTTTTAGAGTCTGGCAAGTCTTCATTTTCGCTTTCATTTTTTCACTGTTCTAAGCACATGTAATTTTACCTTAGTAAACTAAGAATGAAAGGAGTGGGGAAAACCATGCGGCAAAAGCCCAAACTCGTCCGTGCGATGATGAAGAATGCTGTATATGGTATGCGGACAATAATGCTCTAATTATTGTGTCACTGCATTACGGAATTGAACTGAACATGACAGGTCCTATGTGCATGATTGCAGCTAGTGCCTATTAATATATTATATTTACGTCTATAGAAACAATACCAATGCGGCAGGTTTTTTTTTTTGGTACAGTAGTTTAGCAATACATGTACTATACTCATAGACTATAGTTCGTGGAGTGCGATATTCGTTCATCCATAGATTTATGGCGGTCATGTGCAGAGCACAGTCTATGGCCGAAGTACGCTCAGTCATTTATGATAATTTGGCAGTCATCGTCCTATCAAAAATATTAGACGCTAATCATGCCAGACACCGTTACATAGACATAATAAATGTTATTATAGATCGGTGAAGTACATGAACGTGCAATTACCGTCAGTGGTTAACACAGACGGCTTAATAGTAATAGTAATAGCACGTAATAGTAATAGTTTAGAGTCGTTTTTTTTGTCTAACTATGCGAAATCAATAACTAGTAACTTGCCATTTTTAAGTCGCTCATTTCGGAACTTTATCGTGGAGAAATTAATGAAAATGTCAATTTTGACCAATTTCACTGGAATATTAGTATTGGATTCAAAATATTCTATTCTTGAAATGCGAATAGGCCTACATTTCTTTTCCAAAGCATGATATAAAGTTACATCAGTCGTAGTCTTCCCCACCGCGGTAAGGCTGAGTGCTCTGATTCAATACAGTGTTAAATTTTGATTTTACTGAGAGTAATATTGACGCCTCGTCGCCTTCATGCACTGATCTCTCATAACGGGCTGACTTGCCATTTCAAAAGTTTGTCGACCCGTGTGACCTGACCTGATCTTTCCGGCAATAAGGAATGTATGCTAGTCTGGTTAGATTACAGTCACCCTAAATGGGTTTCTGCGTACTGGAGAAACCCATTTTACTGAAAGAAAGCAACCGCCAGACGCGGTTCTACGGGGGGCTGGGGGGGGGGGGGGGGGGCTGTAGCCCCCCAAAAATTTTGTCTAGCCCCCCCCCCCAAAAAAAAAAGGGGGGGGGGAATTATTGAAAATACTGGATTTTTGCAGTTATTAAAAAAAAAAATAATGGCTCTTCTAGCCCCCCCAAAAATATGTTGGCTCTAGAACCGCTCCTGGCAACCGCGTATAATTGAAACCGTAATTATATTAAAATTAAATGAATGCTTTCACGCCAGATCAACAAAAATAATTTCCATGTAAACATGTTACGAAAAGAAGAAACATTGCCGGAATAAATTGAAACGGAGTCGCGCAATACAATGTAAATCTTTCAGCATACAGTTTTTGTACTCGTCGGTCTTCAATTCAAAAATGGACGTTAAAGGTTTAAAATAGCATAGCATTGGTAATGGCTAAAGCAATTCATTAATTGACGTTTAATACCTATACTGTTTTTCAAAGTTGATACATTTTCCTCTGAAATGTTGTAATCACCGAGAAAGTGCAGCCGAATACAGTCATGTATCAGTTGATTTCGCTTGCTGCAATCGAAATGAAGTGTAGGGGGCCCACGAAAATCCATGCACGTAAATACACAAAAGGTCATTCGTCATTTTTCTCAAAAAGAAGAAGGAGAAATTAGTCAGACGAATGGCATGTCATGATCGTCACGTACCCCGAGTATATAGACCACCTCAGAGAAGACCATTTCGGTAAGCGCTTGTCGCACATTCATACCAGTTCCCGATCTATATAAACCGAATCCTTACTAATAATGATGAATGCTACACTATGTATTCTATAAGCGTCTTTTAAATTTGTGTGTTTGTGGGCTCTGTTTTGCCATGAAATGTCCATGCTTTTTCTCAGACACCGAAGACAAAATTGTGCTTGAGTTTTTCCTGTAAAAGCGCCAAGTATGATTCGCTCGGAAGTGATGATAGCTGGCTTGTATTATAGTTGTACATAATACAACATGCATGCATGTATCAGTTGGGTGAGCAATCTGATACCACGTTCACCCACACCATTAGTTTGCTGTAATGTGTGCGTGGAAAGCTACACTCGCGCAATATTCTGAACTTGACTGCAAGACCAATCCAAGGACCAAGTATGAAAGAAAAGGTTATTGCTTGGACAATTCAAATACAATGTATACTGTTATAAGGACACCGCCAATATAGGGACACCGCCATTCCAGGGCTGCATAGCTCATTTGGTATATAGCGCCGTTCCGGTATTCCGGGGGTCGCTGGTTCCAATCCCGCTCCAGTAAGTTTTTCTTTGTTCACTTTTCAAAGACTTGAAATTAATTCAGTCTTCTTTGTGGTTATTTCATGATTACACAGATATTAAGTAAGCTTAATCACAAAATCACAAATGCTAAAAGGTTTCGTCAACCGTTCAAATTAATCAAATAAATGAATACTTATGCATAAAGAATAACATAAAAAGACTTATATGCTCACAATGTGGTCTTAACTTTAAAGGGAGGGTACAGAATTGGTAAGACAAAATACACTTCATGATCACAGATTCACATAAAACTTACACAGTATAATGGTGATGATAGGAGAAAACATCCCATGAAATGTTTTGTCTGAAATGCCATATTCGTTGAGAAATAAATGAAACTACAACCCGATTGGAATAAATCGCTTCGAGCGTTTTATTCATTCGTTGAAATGTGTACAGTTCTCTGTACACGGGTTTTCACCATTTACCCGTGACCCAGATGGCTGATTGACCTCAAACTTCTACAGGTTTGTCAGTTAAGGTATATGATGGATTACATAATGTGCATTCATTGTCAGCAACGGGTTTGTCGCAAAGACCAGTTCTGTATCATCCCTTTGAGTGTTTATAAACTATTAATTCAACGGGGTTCAGGATTCCTTAACAATATTTATAATATAAGCCTATTCAAAATAAGGTCAAACTCCAACATTAATGGCCCTAGACTTCTCGAATCTCAATTAAATGTACATGAATTTGCAAAGTAAGACCAAATGACTGAATATTATGTGGTCCTTAAATATTTCTTTAATAAAATAATTTACTCCCTGGAGAGAAAACAAATGTGCGTATAGGCCTATGGATTATAAGGCCGGTTTCTAACTGAAGAGGTGTCCCTCAACGTCTAAAAGAATATCAAACCTCGTTCGGTATGTTTGGCCCTTCCAATATCAATATATATATATAATTCACTATTGAAACATAAACAAAAAATAAAAAATAAGAAAAACAAAAGCTGTTCCGCTGTATGCGAAACAGCTAAATACATCATTGAAAATCACTCTAAATATTGGTAAGACTTCAATGATTACCCCACGATTAGATGTCGTCCATTTCCGAGCTGGTTCTCGACCTGACAGAAGTTTTGGCGCAGCGTCTTCTGTGATCGAGGGGCACGGCTCTCACATCAAGCTATTGAGGTCAGTCATGGAAGCCCTCTGGCTTTGGGTCACCTACAACAATCTCTAACCTGTGACAATCGAGCCGCATGGCTCAATTTCATGGCTCTGCTTACCGCTTTTGGTCCTGATTCTCCGGACTAGGCATACGTATATACAGCTCCTCCAACAAAACAGTCTGTTGCTATACGCCTTTTTCACGCCTACTATGATCGCGATATTACATTGACCGAACTGCTTTCTTTTTATCTACAAGAGAGGACTCCTCCACTGTCATACCGTCTCCCCCAGTATTCTTACCCTGGTTATCCTGTATTTTAATAATCGTTTTGATTCCACTTGCTACTAAAATTAGACCAAGTGTGGGCCTATATTAGGCCCCATACTACATGTTTCTTGATATTTAGACACATGTAGCAGTATATCCTTCGAATGTTTGTTATTACAATTAACCGAAAACGAGAACTGGATGTTTATGATAATATCCCATGAGTGGTAGGGAACAAAGCGACCATGTACGAGGACACAAATTTGTGTCAAAGAACCCAGATAAGAGTGAATTTGCCAAAAAAAGTTTTAAACATCAAATTTAAAGGTAATATCATACCTTGGTTTTCATCTAAGAAATACAGACCCATGGGCACAAATATCAAGACAGATACAGTAATAGTCATCTGTAAAAAATTTCAGTTCCACACGGTGCCCGACCTTTTGAGAAACAGTGAAAAACAGCCACAGTATTTTTTAAGTCCTTCTCTTGTATTTTAAAAGATCAATAAGATTTTCGGTCGTTGTTTTACTAAATTCAGGATAAATACACCATTTCAGGCCGAAATAATGTTTCTACCACCACCATCTTCATACCATGTAAGTTATACGTAAATCTGTGAACAGTTCTGTTTTGGTTTGTTACCAAAGTTGGATACTACCTTTATGTATATAAAATGCTTCCTTATTCCTTCCCAGAATACAATAATGTCCACCTTAAAGGACGCGCGCACAAAATTCCCCAGTAATTTCGATTACGTGCGTGGTCTCTATTGTCGGGTCTTGAGGGGGTTGGAGTATCTATCTATGGCATATCTAGATACGGAAGCTGTGTGCGGTGAAAGTACGGGCGAATATAAACCGTATACTTGCATTGAAACGTTAAATAAATAAAAAATTGGGAGGGAGGAGCCGAGATTTTGATCAGCGGATCAGCGGATGCATGGGCCTCATTAAGTTCAACATGAACAAAACTAAAACAGCGATGGAGAATCAGAGGTTGCGAAATTACCACTACACTCGATTATCAACTATAGAAGAAAAAGTGCAAATGCATTGTTTCCGCTTTCCGCTTCCGTACTGATAATAAACTGTATTTATATAGCGCATTATGAATCAAAGATTCCTGAATGCGCTTTACAAAATAAAACAAAACTTTACCTTAATCATATTAAAAATCATTTAGTTTGAGACAGAAAATGGACTCAACATCAGTCCGTAAACAGTGCAAACAGTCACCATGGGAAATCGTGGTTCATCAGATGCTGGGTTTTTCAAGGAAATCGAGATTTAGTGTCTTTTCCAAAGATCTTTAGTCCGAACGATTTTTGGAACAAACATAAAGGACACCCTCACTTGAGTTTTTTTAGTTATCCCGTTTCACTCAAGGTGTGAAGATGGTGCTGGTAGAAACATACCGTTAAAATATTTCCACCTGAAATGCTTTATCCAGAAATTAGTCAAACAAAGACCGAAAACAAATTTACTCTCTGTGTAAGATCAAAAAAATTCTTCATGTATTATTAGAAAAATTGAGTCGGGTTTTCGCTATTTTCTTGTGACTCAGAATGATGTCCGATTGAGCTCATCATTTCACAGGTTTATTATTTCATGTACACGTTGATCAGACAGACTGCTGTCTCGTGACCTTAACCAGTCATGTATTGTACCTTTACAGCACTGTGCACGTAAAATGAACAAAAATCGGTTATTCGGCGCAAAAATGTATCTGTAGTTAAAAAATAAACATTTTACACAAACGTTTTTTTTCCCCATTCTTATGGAAAATCCACGTAATGCCTAAACCTCATGTTTTTATGGTTTGATTTATAGCCTCTGTGCACCTTACGGTAGCCTGGCTGTTTATCCAGGGCTAGGAAGTTGAGGTGGTTTCAGGAATTCCTGAAACCATCTCAACTCCCTAGCCCTGGATAAACAGCCAGGCTACCGTAAGGTGCACAGAGGCTATGACCGATGACCAGGGATAATAATAAATTTTTTGTGCGAAGTAGAGTATAGCTGTGCAATATAAATGCCATATATTATTATTATTATTAATGGAACGTTGGCCTCTATACCTCTGCCTACACCTACGCTGTTTACACAAACTTGTAAAGGTTTTGTAAAACTACCGCTCGAGTATTACAACAAAATAGATTCACTACGACTTTGCTTTCGCGCTATTCTAAACCATGAATGGCCGACCTCTATATCGACATTAATATACTTTTTGCACAATACAACAGGAAGGAAGGAGGACATAGAGAACACGTACATGACCGTCGTCGTCAATTCCTTGTACACTATTTTGTTTGGTTGGGTTTAGTTGGTTTGGGTTGTGGCTTAGGTTTGGGCTTGGGCTTGGGATTGGATTTGCAGGTTTTGTGTATAAGGTCTGGGCTTAGGCTTGGTTGAGGTTTGGAATTTTGATGTTGGCTTTGGGTTTAGCGGTTTACGTATACAGATAGAGCGCATTGAGCATCTCATTTGATGGAATTTACACTTTACAAGTACCCAGTATTAATTTTTATTATGATTATTATTATTATTATTATATAGTCTTGAGGTTTGCGCTTTGGGCTTAGGATTGAGGTTTGGACTTTGGGTTTAGGCTTGGGCTTGGGCCCTTGGGGTCTGGACTTGGGCTTGGTTTCTTTCTCTTTCTTTTCTACTTTAATTCTGATTTCGGTTTCAGGATTGCTCTTTGTATGTTTGCTTCCTTGCTTACCGTACTTTCACTTTTCTTTCACATTTTGCATAAATTTTCTACAATACTATCGATCATGTCGACCGTATTGATTGTTGACTACTTTGGCATTGACAGGTCTACTGGTCTACCATGTATTATTATGAGCAACTGTCAGCAAGGTGCAAATACTACATATTATGCACTATCCACCATAGTGTGTGTGGTGGATTAATTTCAATATACTTCTGTGAAAGGCAATAAATATTGTTCGCATTATTCTATCTCCTCGACGAATAAATCAATTACAACTGATTAATTGCGGCTGCCGCCGATAAGGGATTCGATTCACTCCACCGACCCCAGCTATCTTGGTGGCCTAGCGGTATGGCATCTGCACTTGTAAGCAGAATGTTGTGGGTTCGAATCCCACCTGGGTCATGTGCATGATTTTTCATGTGTTCTCAAAAGGCACTTAGTGAAGTGCTTATCTACGTCGTTGAAGGGCAATAAATAATGCAAAACTTATGTAGCTGGCACTGAGTCTTCTGTATATATTAAAACATATTGGTTGGAGGTTGTTCCTTATTACATGTATGTTGTTTAATGTTTATGATGTTTATCTCTCTCGTTCCTCATTGTTGTTTCTACCCAGATTTATCATCGTAAGACGATTCATGGTCATTATCGGATTTGCCTATACCATGAGATGTTTAACCATGGTAGTGACGTCATTGTCCGTAACTGGATATCATGTTCACTGTGGGAAGAAGGTAAATGTAAAATAAACAAAAGTTATAGCACCATGAACTAACATATTTTAAAATCTCAAACATGTTACTCTCTGACCCATGCATTTGCTTATCTGTAGATGTTTGATGGTTTTCGGAGCAAGCTGGGCCGTGCTGTGGCTGTCTCCATTGGCCTAGGAATGACTGTGACTGGTCAGAGAGATGAATTATGTGGAGATTATATGTACAGTGGCCACACCGTATGCATCATGGCATCATGTCTCTTCTTTACTGAGTGTAAGTCTTAAATAAAGATCGACATATAGAACCAATTTGCAATTTGTCAAGCAAATTAGACCAAGTGTATTACAAAATATTTCGAATTAATAAAACAAAATAATCATCAAATAGGCCTAACCACAAAGGAAACTGACTGAATTTGAAGTCATTGAAAAGTGCTCCAGTATTTTTCTTTGTTCGCTTTTCAACGTATTTTAATAATAAAAAAAACTATAATTCTGTATTTCCTTCCTGCTAAAGTGGACATATGTGGCCTGGGTTTGATCCCGGCTTGGTCATAATGTGAGTAGGGTTCGGTGCGTTGGTTCTCTCCTAAGCTGCGAGGGTTTTTTTCCGGGTTCTCCGGTTTTCCTCCATCTACAAAAATCAAACACGATATCAGGCTATGCTCCGTGATAACAATTATAATTATGCATTGATGTGGCTGGCAGCCAATGGCGCCCATGAACGCCTGCAGCTCGATCACGTTGTAGCCGCATCCTTTGCAATTCAGCACCCCAGCTGCCACTGCCAGTAATGATGATTAGCCTCCCAAATTATTATATTATTATTGTTAAAATTACAAAAACGAGATGTAGAATTAGCGATGTATAATGATAAGCTTATAATTATGCTGATAAGGTGTGCGCTAGGACACGAAGGAATATTAATTACATTGATTCCTTATCTTTGTCGTGTAAACAATGGCGCTTTGAGCTTATAGGAATATTCCTAAACTTTCCCTGAGGTTTGCAACGGACAAGACTTGTGGTTCCCATGCTTGGATAGAAAATGCGCTGCTTCGTAACCAACACTCTTACGTTCCGCGGGAGTACTTTTGAAAAACTTATTTTGTGAAAAGAAACAGGAAAATGTACCATAATTCTCACTCGGTGCTCGGTGCTCGGAGGGCCTGGCGTTTCATTGCAGGATATTGTCGAGAAAGAGTCCTGATTGGATCGAAAAGATCAAAGCATATTTCAGCTCATTATTAATTTTGTTTCACGAGCACCGAGCTGTTTGTATCTAGTACATTACTTGCATAACTGTGAATATACCAATGTATTCGAAAAAAAAATGTGGTAAAACCGGGGCAGATTGTTACGGCAGTGAAAGAAACGCACACTCTCCAAATGCTTAAATGGCGATCCTGTGTGTTTTCCTCTCATAACTGTTTTTCCTCTCAAAACTCTGGCTTACTACTCACACATGTGTAACAGCATGTTAAAATTATAATTTTTTTTCAAAACTTTGTTAAGCCTATGGCGTTTTTCTTTGCAGATACACCAAGCAGATGTCGTCTACTACACTTGATGGCTTGGGTAACTGCTGGTGCCTCGTTATTTTTCATTGTGGCCGCGCATGAGCACTACACTGTGGACGTTTTGATCGCCATAATTGTCACATCCCTCATATTTTTGTACTACCATACCTTAGCCAATACCAGGGCACACCTTCACCGTGACCTTAATAAGGTTAGAGTCTGGTTCCCTTTCTTCTATTATCTTGAGGCAAAGGTGGATGGGGTGGTACCTAATGAATATGAGTGGCCATTCCGATGGCCTTCGGGCATATCATGGCCAAGGTGTCCTAAGCTGTGGCATCCAAGTAAATCCGGGCTTGTAGATTGATACACAGCCAAAGACAAAATTGGGCTGACTCATCCAAAGGTGCGCTGTCTTGTCTTTTTGAATTAAGATTGCAGGATGTATTTGAAAGGTACATTAGCGATGTTCTAGGAATCCCAAAGTTACATTAATGTTTAATTGCCCACCTATGTTCTGGATGCACTGATTACTGTATTGATAACTGTTCATCCAGGTCTTCCACGAGTTTCCGAATGAATTAACTCACATACGAAATCGGCCAACGATGATCAATTCGTGTCATTTTCTTTTCACCATATATATTCATATATACATGTACGTTTAGCAACTGCTTTTATAAGCATTTCTATATTTTTACCATTTGCATGTTTTTAATTGTTCAGTCAAGTTTTGCAAAATATGTTATGAACAAGTGTTTAACTCGTTTTACTTTCAATGACATTATTGCTGAAATTATTCATCTTTCGTTTTCTTTCTTGAGGCATTCCTAGCATGTCATGTATAATTGATTCGTCTTTTTCTCTCCTATAAACTAGCGGAGAAGCAGGTGCATGAAACACAATTATGTTGTGAAGACGCGAAACATTTGTCAGAAAAGAGGTGGTTTTGGATGTCCTATAATGCAAGTTATTCCCATCTCCTCATAGGGTTTTCCACAGTCCTTGATTTGCTGTACAAGGTTATCAATATCGCTCTTGAACAATTTATAGTTTCTATGAAATAATCACACCGGCTTACTGGTCGAAACATTTCAGATAATTCCTCTGGTTCTTTCGAAACCTGGTACTTGTCCTCTCCGAAAAGTCATTCACAGGGTGCACACATAATATACCTATCTCTATAACTGCATCTCCAATATACAAAGACTGAAATATGATCAATCAAGATATTCTGATTTGAAAGTGATTTGCTATACTGATGGTTGTGTATTACAAAACAATAATTCTGTACTTACATTATGTCCATTCATTATTTTTATTGAAATCATATTGGGTTTGAGATGTGTCACAACATTTAGAAAGTATGGTGCAGAATTGGTAATGATCAAACAGTTTTGATTTAATTGGTTGTGAAACAGCTGATTTCGACATCAACAATTGAATTTTGAAAACAGTATGGGAATTTGCACATTTAGTGACGGAAACACAAACACCATCATTGTTTGTTTTCTCGAAAATGTGTACTCTAAAGTGGATGAAATTTTCACATGTTGATGTTGCAATGTGCATTTTGAGAACTAGAAATCTTTTCAAAATCTTTAAAAAAAAATATGACCAATAATGTAGCATACCTTTTGACAAGCTTACATTTGTATCGAGAATTAATAAGTTTTTATAAATCGTGTTATGCGTCTCTCGTTTCATTGCGTAATTCATGTAAGATTGTTATCATCTCTTTGAGGATTTTGCTGTCATTATCTTCTTTGAAAGTTCGTAATTTTTGGGATTCTTATGACCAATGTACAATTTATATATTTGCTCGGCCTTAAATTACCGACAGCTCATTTTAACTTCAAACATTATATTTGGTAAGATGCTTGTTTAGGTACCCGCTCATTATTTTATCAGCAGTGTAATTTGCCAACTTTAATCGTTCTGGAATGACACAGTATTTTTCTGACAAAAATGCAAAATCGAACTTTGTGATTGGTTGATCTGTGTTCAAATGTCGGAAATGTAAATATACGTATTAAGTTTAATTTTATTCGTTTATTTATTTATTTTTGTTATTACTTTTTCACAAAAAGTTACTAGGCCCGAGGATTTGATTACCCGCTCCATGTGTTTTGCTACAATGGTCCGGGGAGATATGGCTCTGTGAAAATGATGCTGGAAAATGAATCGAAATTGATCGGTCATTTCAAGCTGATATCTGAGCCAATTGCCGCGTTATAGTAGTATAATGTAGCGGCCGGACTTGGCATTGATGTTTTAAGATAACCAGTGGTGACTTCTGACTGAAAGTAACGTTCGTCGTTGAAGCGCCACCGATGTCAATTCGGAGCCTTGTTCGTGGTTCTTCATGTGTTTATCCTATCGGAACATAGGAAATTCGAAATTATACTGTGCAAGAAACTGTCTGCTTTGCATTTTGTGTGCGTTCTTTTGTATACATAAATCCAATTCCTTTGAGCTTTGTTTTGGCTGAAATTAAAGCAAAGGTATAAGTTGTCAGAGTTGTCAATAAAACTGTAAAACGGTATAAAACCCGGAGTACATGTATATTACATAGACATATTTGCTGGCCAAATATGCCTTACATCATGCATTGGCGAATATTGACAATGTCAGCTTTTTATAGTAAGAAAGACTGTTGTTGTGTGGCGTATGAAGCCTCAGGATATAGATTCAGCTGCTGCTTTATAATTCATTGTTTCTCTATTAATACCTGCAACTCTTGCCAATCGTTTTGTAGTAGTTGAATATGCATAAATATTAAAATGGGTGATATTTGCTGATGGATGGTGATGTTTAAGCAAGGTATAATATGAGGCTGACATATTAACAGTTTAATTAATACAAATAAATAAAAGAAACACAGTTGACACAACTGCTTGAATTTTTGAACTTGTCTTTTTTATCGACATCTTTATTATTTTTATTTCCGGTAATGAAACCAAGGATTCCTTAAAAGCGCCCTTATAGGTATGCACTGTATCTCGAAAGCCTGATCAAACCTTTTTATGGAAAGATTATGAGAAGAGGAGGGGAAAACCCCAGACTAATATTCTGGGTAAAACACACAGAATCAGGTAGAGATTGAAGACCTAATCCACATATAATGTACCGAGCAGGACGCGAACACAGTCCGCCTGAGGCGACCTGACCCCATCTAATGTACAACAAATATGTTAAATTTATCTGCCCCATAAACCTTTGAGGTTAACACCATGTAAGACTCGTTCGTACTTTCGCACTTCTATATATATTTCGTTCGCACTTCTCGTACGGTCTCAACGTTCCGACTAGCCTGCTCTATATAATAAAAAATCTATATAAATAATTCTGCGGTCGGTTTCTGTATGAAATTGGTTAATTCTACACTTACCATGTAACTCTTTAAATAACTTCATTCCAATTGATCTTAGTTTTGAAGTCAAGTTCCAACTCTCACTATACCTATCCGTCACGTGCTTTTCTTTTAAAGGTAGTATCATACTTGGTAAAAAAAAAAACAAGAAGAGAAATGTTCACAGATTTACGTATAACTTACAGGTAATGAAGATGGTGGTGGTAGAAACATGCCGTTAAAATTGTTCTGCCTGAAATGGTCTATTTATGCAGAAATTAGTAAAACAACGACCGGAAATCTTTTTGATCTTTTAAAAGATCAAAAATAAAAGAGAAAAGACTAAAAAAAGACTGTGCCTGTTTTTCACTGTTTTCTTAACAAGTGGGCACCGTATGGGACTGACATTTTCACAGAATGACTATTACTGTATCTGTATTTCTGTGATAAAAACCAAAGTATGATATTACCTTTAAGCAAGTGAGGTCGAATCCTGCCCAGAAGAATTTTAGCAAGAACCTTGCTAGCCACAGAGATCAATGTCACACCTCGATAGGCATTGCAAACCTGGCGATCTCACTTGCCCCTCCAGAAAGGAACTATAATGCCCCTCTTCCACGGGATCATGTTCACGTATGTCATGCAACGCCTCAACTGCACTGTCCCCACCAGCTTTTAATCATTCTGCGAGAATGCCACATATTCCCGCCACCTTCCCACTTTTCAGACTGTTCACCGCAGCCCTCGTTTCCAAGAGTGTAGGTAGATCACAGTCAACTCGATCGGTGGGTCAGCAACTGGTGGATCCGAGATATTCAGATGGGTAGCCGGTGGAACAGCATACAGCACGGTACAACAGTTCAAAGTAGGATACCCAACAACCCCTCAACTCGGACCGTCCTCCGTCAGCAACTCATCGTTTGCAGACCGGACCGTGCATATCCCCGAGACAGACTCAGAGGAACGCAATGCACGATTCCCCGCGTAAGCGGCCCCCAGAATCCGGCCCGTCCATAGTGTGACTCTAAATATGCTCACAAACAGCACATGCGCCTTCTTGTCAGCCCTCATGGGATCGTATATACACAATCGGACGGCCAAGCGCCTCAACTTCCTGGCCTCTAGGTTGTCTAACCTCCCGACTCTTGTCTATCAATCTCAGTGTACCCTCAGAGACGAAGCGCCTCCACTTTGAGATCCAAGCCTCTCCTTCACCCGATCACGAAGCCCGCGCGCAAAATCGTCGGCCGCCACGGCTCCATCCCGAAGACGACTCACATCAAGCCTTGGCTTAGATGGAGCCAGCCTCCTGGACGTGAGCCGCACTCGAAGAGTTGCGACCACAAGTGGAGTGATCAGTATTGAGGAACTGTGTAGTGTGCACCCCGAAAAATCCGGCAGTTCTGAAGAATCCTCTAACGACCGTCCATGAGAACATGCCGGTATTGAAATACATGTACCGAGTCCAACGATGCCGCTCTGGGCGCTGATACCAAAAGCCAGCAACTCTAAGTCACCCACGACCCTTTGCAAGATCAAGAAGCCTATAGTTCCATTCTGACCCCTGATACTAGACCCATGTGGACCAATACACGTCTCGTAGCCGACCCTGTCAGCACTGGTGGAGGCATTGAAGTGCATGACCAAGAGAGTCTCCATGAGAACACCCATCCAGAACAGACTCGAGCTTGGTGTAGAATGCATCCTTGTCCGATGGCGAACCCACCTCAGTGGGAGCATACACTGAGACCACCGAGATAACACCCAGAGAACGGACAATTTCTGTTTCAATCATCAAATAACCACAAGGGAGAAACTGACTGAAATTAAAGTCATAGAAAAGTGAACAAAGAAAAATTGACTGGAACGGGATTCGAACCATGCAGCGACCTCCTGAACACCGTACTGGTCGCCTGTTCGAATCCCGCTCCAGTCAATTTTTCTTTGTTCACTTTTCACAGATTGGCAGGCCCATTCCGCCGCGCAACCTAATTTCCATACCCATAACAAAAGACTAGTGAGCACGAATCATTTCTTGACTTTTTGGTGTCATATGGAAGTTGAGTGTATGAGCTTTCCATACATTGTACACGTACAGCTTTTTTTTTTTAGACAACCTGTGCATCACCGTTTATTAACAATCTTAACTGTATTGATTAAATGGAGAATGTCAGAACACGAATTCAGTGATCCAGTTGTGTTTAATTTAAAACCAATAATGAATAATTTTGTTCCGCATTGATAATTGATATTTAGCAAGAAACTAATGTAGGAGAAGACACTGCGCGTGAAAGAAGCGGTGGGATGGGTCAGTTGATGAGAGAAGACGCTTTCTTTTGTATGAACATGATTGTTGTTTTGCAATACTTTTGTGTTACTTTTTGCGTTGATTCACAAAAACAATTACTTTAAAAACCTGGCACGAATGAGCTTCCGTAAAAATGCGTCTTTCTCAAACCTCGGCTCCGGCTCAAGCTCTGAATTCAGGAGGTCGCCAGCTCGAAGCCCGCTCCAGTCAATTTGTCTTTGTTCACTTTTCAAAGACTTTAAACTCATACGTGAAATAACCACAAGGGAAACTGACTCAGTCAGTTTCCCTTGTGGTTATTTCACGTATATATTAATTAAAAAGCAGTATCCTCTTTGAGTGATCCCCATGTATCGTTCCCAGGTTGCAGCATTGTTGCGTGTATCATTGAAATGATCCCTGGGGTGTGGCGGTGTGTGCGTGGTTTCATGGCTTCTGACTGCCAAACGAACAAAGATTGTTGACTATTGGGGTCACCACCAACGTAGGGCTGGATGGCTCCGTTGGTAGAGCGCCTGTACGGTATTCAGTAGGTCGCCGGTTCGAATCCCGCTCCAGTCAATTTTTCATTGTTCACTTTACAATGACTTTAAATTCAGTCAGTTTCCCTTGTGGTTATTTGATGATTATGTAACCAACTTAATTAATGTACCGCTACTTCATTCGGCTACTTAGTATGGGGACACATTTTGTGTAACTGAATTTGCATATTGTACAGCCACCCTACTGGGCAACTTAATTTGCATGCTGCCTATCATTTGCATTGGGAAATATGGGTGCATTCGTTTAGCTCCGCCGGGTCGACACCAGTCAACCTCGTGGCCAATCTCTCGCTTGTTTTGTGCAGTATAACACGACCATTCCCAGTAAGGGCTGACCCGTATAAGCTAAACGAATGCACCATTAGTGAGCTAGTGCCTGTGTGCACCCAAGCATGGGTCACGATGTTGGGCGTAGTCCATGGACAGGCACTCCTGCATTTGCTACCGTGTAAGAAGGATGTCGTCTTCTTCTTTGTTTGCGTTCCCTGAGTTTGCTAAGGGTTAATTTCTTTTTCGTTCATCTTATAATTACTGGGAAACGTCGCTCTTCTCTGACCCTTACCATCGAACATTGTAACTCTGTAATCTGCTTCCATTCGTTTGGCGATATTAACCGAAGTACATTATTACTAAGGGGCCACTCAAAATTGTCAATGTTTTTGAATTTCGATTTTTTTTTCCAAATTGTTTTGACCCACCCACCCACCCCCAACTTCGATTAAAAAAACCCTGATTTTTCATCAAGTACATTGTACATTTGATATAAATCAAAATGCATGTTAAAACTATACTGCAACACAGTATGACAAGATAATGGCTGGAATTGCAATTAAATGTGCAGGTAAACGATATGTATAATTGTACGTTATAACATTTCACGTTATTAGCAACTGGTGTTCAATGTTCTCTGTGTGTTTCGTTATGCTAAATAAATACGCCTGGTACCCTGCTACATTTGCGTGGCATATTGGCCACCGCTGCAATTCAAGTGCCTGGCTTCCAAGGGCCTTTTCGAAACGGAGGCTCAGGCTCGGGCTCCAGCTCTGACATCCGTATGCTGAAAATATAGGTTGTGGTTTTTCATTAAAGCTGAAGCTCTGTTTTCCTTTTCATACTAGAGAATCTACTTCAGAACCGCAGCCAAAAGTCTCTATTTTATTGCCCTTTGTTTTAGAATGGATTCATGAAATGGAGCCGGAGCCTGAAACGGAGCCTGAGCCTCTGTTTCGAAAACGCCCATAGTCTACGGGTAAAAACCACCTCCTTCCATGATGTTTCACACAATGTGCACAATAATGTATCGCACAGTGTGTACATGTATATGGAAACGAAGTTGAAAAAGATTTCATTTTTTGAATGCTGGTGCGGCGCGCGCGATGGATAGATGTATTTTCTCAGGCAAGTCAGATAAAAATTCTGAATTTTAATACAAAAAGTTAATTTCGATTAACAATTTACTTCAATTTATTTCCTTGACCCACCCACCCTCTATTTCGAAAAAAAAAAAGTATCCGCATTTGATATTTGTAAAATAATGATCTATCCCGTATGCAATTGCCATTAGCATAAATTTACAATTTGTTATGTATTTTAACGGTTTCAGTTACGGGGGCCATGAGCCGTATATTCCTCAACATGCGGGTTAATTGCCACACCCACATAATCGGAAGGTATTACGATTTAATGTTCATTTGGTTAAGTAATTTACAAACTGTGGTGTTAATGTTATTCGTCCGAACAACCTCTCAAGAATGCGTAACGAAGTACATGTAATACTGATCCTGAATCTTAATCGAATATTTGTATTTATTATTTGAAACTAGTCATTTTCGATCTTCAGTCTCTATCACATGTTCATCCTTGATTCAATTGCAATGTCCAATTTAATCCAATCAGCGAACATTTGTTGAGTTTGTTGAAACGGAGCCCAATCATTAATCTTTATCGGAAGTTAATATTTGTCAAGCCAATTGTGGTGAATAGTCGCCTTGAAGCATGTTTGTTGATAATTTGAAGTATATGTTTGTTTATAACCAATATCATTTTGCTTAATACTGGCAATTTCACTTTTCTTCTGTGCAGATTTCCCCCAGCTTGTAGCCTTGTTCTTAATCATTAGTACACGCATCCCAATCTTGATCTTAGTTGTTTAGTACACATACCCGCAAACTTCTTTGTACTGCTTTATCCCTAAAATGGATTAAAGATCTTGAGCGACCTGTAACATTTTGGTGTCCTTGCTTTTAATTTCCTGTTCGCTTGGTTTACAATTATATTAATTAAAAAGCCGTATCCTCTTTGAGTGGTCCCCGTGTACCATGATGATCCTTGGGATATGGCGATATGGCGGTGTATGCGTGGTTTCATGGCAAACGAACAAAGATGATTGACTATTGGGAACACTATGAAGTACTTGGCTGAATAGCTCAGTTGGTGGAGCTCCTGAACGGCATTCAGGAGGTCGCCGGTCCGAATCCCGCTCCAGACAAAATGTCTTTATTCACTTTTCAATGACTTTGAATTCAGTCAGTTTCCATTGTTGTTATTTTGATGAAATGTTATGGTAAAAGGAAAGGGGAATATACAAGCCTTCGGGAGCGTAAACATTATTTTGTACGCGTTGCTCGCACGAGCGCTACACTGGAAAAGAAGATCTTAACAAAAGCAAAAACTTTTCCGGATACGCTCCAAAAAGTCAAGTAAATTCTGAACAAGCTAAAAGTGTTTGTTACATTTCTTTGTTTCTTCTGCCCACAAGGTAGGTGGATAATAGTGGGCTGGCAGATAACACATTACAGTCAGTGGCTTATCTTTAGGGGGAAAACATTGGTACCCTTTATCCAAATCATTAATTCTGGTGCATTTTCAAACTATTTTCACACCCATGATTCGATTGTTTGCCACGTTTTATGCCTTACAATATGAGAAAAACCTCGACAACAAGTCTTCTGTTTTGATTGCAACACAGTTTGTGACTTGATTTCATCGAAATGGAACTTTTTGATTTCCCTCCCCCGCCCCGTTTCCTGAAACCTAGACAGCCCCGGCCTCCGACAGTAAAACTCGGATTCGGACTCGAGTGGCAAGGAATCGAACTCGAACACAGGAAAGAAGGACAATGTTACAACACTGAACTCGGTTTCGGGTTCAGCATCCTCTATACTTAAATGCGATATAACATTTAAGGCTGCCTGTTTTGACATATATTCCTCATGTGACTTGCTTTCTCCGGGGTGATAGAGATTCACCACAACTCTTTCCATTCCTGTCAAGTGACCTGTAATTCTCCATATATTTTATTATCATATGTATACATGCTTATTAAAGGTAGTACATGTATGTATTATAATTTGATAGGAAACCAAACAGAAATGTTCACAGATTTACCAGATTTAAAATTATGTAATTCGAACATGAGGAATTTGAAGAAAAAAGAAAAGAGAAAACACAGATCAAGATGCTACATTTTTAAGGAAAAACCAACAGCATTGCTTCTGTGGAGCATGTTTCCAGTAGAAGGGAGATTATAATGAGACCTCGTCGGACACAAGTACGCTTGAAGTTGTTACGTTTTGAGTTATGATTTTCCCTTTTGATTCTTTAATGATCATAATGATTGAAAAGCTGCATCCTCTGTTAATAATAATACATGTACATGCACTCTAATATTACAATGATTCTTGGGAATGTATGTTAATGGTTGAATGGCTTCTGACTGGCCAGAAAATAAACATAATTGACAATTTGACATACTGCAAATGGTCACTGCAAACTTTTATTACAATATAGGGAATAAAAACAAACAGACTAAACTCACCCCAGCAAGTTTTTGAGTGCGTCAATTGCAGCAAGTCACTTATAAATGCATTTTTATCAATGCACTCTCAATGTTGGCGCCAATTTCACGGCCCAGGAGCCGATTTCACTAACGCTTTGCGATCATCGCTAAAGCCCAAATCCATCGCTAAACGGAAAATTGCTATGCAAAATAGCGATCGATTTTCTGTTTAGCGATGGATTCGGGCTTTACGATGATCGCAAAGCGTTAGTGAAATCGACCCCAGCACAAAAAAAATGCTAACCATGAAATTTCTGTCAAAATCAGAACAGGATTAACAACCAAATTTCCATGTGTTGTGTTTCAGTTATGATTGTTCTTTGGCTGTTGTTCACTGACCATGAATATCAAATGGAGTTTTTAATGGTGGTTTGTTTAATTGAGCAAGAAATTGTGTGCAAAGCAATTTTCCTGTGCTTATCATCTCCATGAAATTGGCCTAAATCGAAGTTGTATTATGTGGCATTCACTGCCTGCATAAGGTTTTGCTGGAAAATGATTGTAATTAATTATCAGACAATAATCAGATATTAATTTCATAAACTCTTCATGGTGAACTATCCATCAGTACGCTTGTGTATGTGTGATATTTAATACACAAACTGCAATATTATGATCCTTGTACACTATACGTATAGAAGTGTATAGGTCTACATACAATTTTAAAGATTGTTGTACAATTGAAGAATCACATACTGGAGATGCAGAGACCAGTAGTTTCATGTTGATGGAATTTTATGTTACTAGACACAAAATTAAAAATCCAAAGCTAACCTATTATCATTGTTCTTGACTGTGCTCATCCCTCACTTCCCAATGCCATAATACCGCTTTTATCATGGACAAAAATCAATGATGTGTTCTTGTTGAGCTCCCCATCCCCATGACTTGGCTTGATGTCATTGCCATTTTAAACAGATGACATACAATTGGTGAAAGTCACACACCAGCACTAGCACTTTGTCTGACAAGCTCGTATGTACAACACATTAACTGTGAAAGATAGGCAAACTGTACATGATGTGACTAATTTTCTGCATTCAATACAAGAATAGTTTTAATCTCCTTGAGAGATAGCCTTTTTTTATCTTTACTAAAAAATCATGTTTACATTATTATTATTATTATTTATTTATTTGGCTCAGAAGAAAATAAAGTACAATGACAATGGTGAATAATAAATAGATACACATAAAACATAAGTAATTGAAAATGGGGAGGAGAGTGGAAGGTAGGGAGAAGGAGGGTGTGGAAGGAAGGTGAGGTCATGGAGGGGAGGGTGGGGTGGGATAGTGGAGGTATTTGGAGGGTAGGGGAGGTTGTAGTGAAAGGAAGGAAGGAATACAAATTTCAATCGAGCCAGAACAAATAAAACACTTCAGGCAGAAATACTGTAAGTATGTAGGTAATTTGAAAATCTGTGCACATATCTGTTTTCCACTAATCATGTGATACCTGTTTGAAGACACAAGAATCTCAATTCAATATACAGAAATCTTTACCCTTTACATTTGCAAATGAATAATCCTCTTATTATTTATACTGTGCATTAAGAGCTCGACCAATTATAAGCCTCCTGATTTCACTTGTACCTGCCCCTATCTCATACAGCTTGGCGTCTCGTAGTAACCTTCCAGTAGGATAGTCATTGATGTAACCATTACCACCTGGACAAAAACATACAGAAGTAATCATTACTTGGATTGTACAAAATATCAACAGCATCAAAGCACATTTGACTTCATCAATATGCAAGAGATGAAGGCACATAAACATTTCAAGACAAACTTCAATGAACATCTGTCATGTTATCCACTGCCACAGTTTATGAATACCACCCCTGAAATCCAAATATCACTCTCTATAAATCTAAGGACTGAGGATGATGACACAAAGGTTTTATCAGATGATTTCAATTATATGTATGCAAAGAAAAGAACAGTACAAACTGATGATTAAAAACATACAAGGAGGCTTTGTTGTGTTGGAAAGTACTGGCAGTCCCATAATGGAATATGCAAATATTCTATTGAAGGAGCTGGTTTGCAAACAAGTTAATAAATGTACTGTTCTTTGAGCATGTGAAAATCACTGGGTGAATCACTCAAAACAAGAAGTCTCCATTGTGTTTTAGAAGAAGCTGTGGATGGGACAGTAACATTGTTCTTGAACGATATAGCTCTCATATAACTGTCAAGGTAGAAATGAACAAATCTGAGCTACCACAGCAGAATCATTGACCAAATGGTTAACTGCAGAGAGTGAGATTGACAATGGTGGCAAAATGAGATCGACTCTGAATTGGACCAAAGGCTATTAAGGCCAGACCAAATTTAAAGTGTTGCGATCATAACATTTGGGTGGTGACAGAATGAAGGGAATAAACTTCATATCCAGTAATTGAGAAGACCTCAGAGTAAGAAGCTCCTAAAGAGGCTTGATTTTTCTAAGCTCGCAATTAAGAAGGTAGCAATAGACTTCTAACAGGAACTCGGCAGCAAACTGCTGGGTCTACCTGATCTGTCTGTCAATGAGTACCATTGGGCTTCCTTCAAAGATACTGTTCATACAACTGCTTGGAAAACCAGCTCGAAAACACCAGGTGAACAGGACTGGCATGATGAATATGACGAGGAAAGGTTTTATTCATTGAGAAGCACAGCCTCCTGAAAGCCCACTACATTCATCCATCCTCAATAAACAAGAAAGCAGTTCCCAAAAGAAGGTGACAAGGTCTGCAAAAGAAGCTCAGGATAAAGAAATACTCTTGGCTCCTGAGCAAAGCTAAGGGTATCCAGGTTTTTGCACTCTCACAACACCAAATCTTTCTATGATGCATTCAATGCTGTGAATGGACCAAACTCATCTTCGAGATCTTCATCTTTGAAGTACACTAGTACCGGGGGTATTTAAATAAATAAAAAAGCAACACACCCCACATGTGCAGGCTTTCATCCCATATTTCTATGTCTTTGATTAATATTCTGTGAAGACTGCAATGTCAGGCCTTCATACATATTCTGCAAGACTGTCATTGACAATCAAGGCTAATGCATCCAAACAGAATGATTTCTTGTTACCATGCTTCAACCTTACCTAAGCATTGTATTGCATCCAATGCCATCTGTGTAGCATTCTCTGCTGTGTACAGAATGACAGCAGCGCAGTCTTTAGCACTAACAAATCCGTTATCTGCTGCCCTGGCCACATTATACAGGTAGGACCTGCATACATTAAGCCTTGTATACATGTCTGCCATCTTGCCTTGCATCAACTGAAACAAAAAAGATAAGAAATGCTGTGAAAACCTTTCAGATTTGAAGTTTTCTTCACAATGTATTACAAGCTACGTTCAATTGGTTTTTAAGCATTTGTGATGTATTGTATTTAAAATGTAGTATCATACTTTGGTAACATAATGAAACAGAAATCTTCACAGATTTACCTATAACTTACAGGGTATAAAGATGGTGATGGTAGAAACATGTATCGTTTAAATTTTTCTGACTGAAATGCTGTATTTATCCACAAAAGAGAACAAAAAAAATAAAAGAAAAAGACTTAAGAAATACTGTGGGCGTTTTCTCAAAAAGTAGGCACCGCATGGGACTGGAATTTTCACAGATCACTGATACTGTGTCTACCTTGATATTTCTTCCCATGAATCTGTATTTCTTTGACAAAAACCAAAGTATGATATTACCTTTAAATGTAATGTTTAACGGACAGGATGACGAGCTTTCACACGGAAAAAATATTTTCACATCCAAAGGACATTATAAAGTGCAATACAGTTTCTTAGAAAACGAGCAAAAATTTGCCGGATGACGTGAGAAGGCGCCGCACTTCATGACGCCAGTGATGGATGACGTCCTCGTTCAAGACTTTCTCAGTTTCAAAAGACATGTGAAAGCGTGATACTTTCTTTTTGTGATCAGCATATGATGGTAAATAATGCTGTTATGGATAATTTGGGTGGCAGGTGATGATTGGACTTGTTGTGTCTGGCTGAACCCTTTATGCAAATTTTTCAAGCTTGGATACGGCCAGTTGTGCAGGCCGTGTTCGCTGTGGAATACAACGCCGGACTCCCGTGTCCAATGGGCTAAATCTATTGTCTTTGCTTGCTCAACCATGGAGCATTCGGTCAATGGCTATCCTTCTACTTCCTTTTCTTTTCAGGTCTGTCAAACAATTCTCAAGGATATTTTATTGTGGATCAATTATTTTTTCTCCCGTATTCAAGAACAATTGTCCCTTGGAAAAATCTACAAGACTCAATCGTACCACTTTTTTTTGTACACTTTACATCCTGAACAATGATAACATAACAACCTTTTGTGTCTGGAGTATTGCTGCTTGGTGCACCATTGTTCACATTTCTGCTTGCCAACCACCTATAGAATTTTGTTGGTTAGCTGGTTCATGCCTTTGTTCTGTGTTTCATTGGAAGAGTCCCGGGGAAAAAAGTGTCAATTTTGGATAAAAAAACTTTTTTGAAGCACCGTGAAAATAATACCACGGATGGGCTAATTTCTTATTTTTGAATACTGTCTTAAAGTGGTTAATCGGTTTTAGCTGAATTTTGGTTAGTTTACAATTCTTTTCATGAACATGGCGCTAGGTAATGTACAGTGCTTGCTGCCCATCAGGTATGTGGGTCTGCCATATGCATTACCCAAAAAGTTACAATGCATGGTACATGGTACATACCAATTGTCACCATGCAAAGCCTCAAATCTTTCTAGACCTGGTTATGGTTTGTAGTCTTTTGTCCAGCCAGACAGACAAGTTGACAGTGTACTTAGTCTTTTACTTGGGAGGATAATGGATCAGTGTTCACATTGCATCCTCCGTCAGTACTAAGGCCTGCCTGGGCAAGCAGATGATCCTACTAAATCCTATTAGACAACGCCTGAGAGCCAAGTCAAAGAATCCTAGTTACAGCCCCGAAGCCGAAAGCAGACAACCCCAAGAGCACCAAGCGGTACGACTGGCCGCATATTACAGCTCAACGTGGAAGGCCTTTCTGCTGCCAAGCGAAGCCTGACCAAAGTTCTCGCCTCCCAGCACTCTATTGATGTTATCTGCCTCCAAGAGACACACATTGGCACAGAGATAGCAGGCCGCTACACCATCAATGGCTTTGACCTCCTGCGCTACACAACCCATGCCAAACATGGAAGTGCCACTTATGTGCGATCTGAAGCAAATCACCTAACTACAACACAATCCTCAGATGCCATAACCATTAGTGGCTTCCAGAGGAACATTCCACTCAGCCAGGTGGAATAAGGACTACTCTCCTGACCTATTACTATGCTAGGTCAGTTCTTTGAATGGAACCCCCTATCCTGCATAGAACCTCATTCTTGAAGACTTGCCACACAGTCAACACTGGCCCTTGCTCATACACATTGGTCTACAACTCCCAGTTATAAACAGCCCAAGAAAGATGCGCTGGAACTTACGTCAAGTCAACTGGAAGGAATATAGCAAAATCCTGGACTGGACTATTGTTACCATCTCACTCCACACCATCACTAAAGATGAAGCATACACCCGCTTCTGCAACGCCATCTATAAGGCCCACTCAACGATCCCACGAGGCTACCGACCCTTGTATATCCCATGCCTGGATGAAGAAAGCGCAGCCCTCCTAAAGGCCCATAATGCACCAGGGAACCCTGAGATGGCAGACCACCTGATTGAATCGCTAACTACAGCCCGGCGGAAAAAGTGGGAGAAGACAGCAGCTGACATGAATTTCATTCACTCCAGCAGGAAATGTTGGAGCCTCATGTTCCGTTGAGGAGCTTCACAGAAACCTTCAACCCAAAGCCGATCACCTGATGTGTATAGTCTCTGAGCGTCATCAAACATTAATATACCAAATTAAAAAAAGGTATGTTTAGAGCAGCATTAATAAAAATCCTCACCTTCATTAGGTATGAACAATGAAATTGTTTGAATTGGTTGGAATAATTAGCAATGAAGACAAATGGGTTGACAATAGCAGAAGTACATGAAAGACTAAATGTTTGATACAGATTCTTCAGCAGGGATATACATGCCCTTCTTACCTGGAATTCACCAATGGGCTTTCCAAAGGCTGTCCTTGTCATTAAATATGGAACTGTGATGTCCATGCAAGCCTGCATTATTCTGGAATAAAGAACATATTTCAGGAAAATGAATTCTTTCTCATAAAAAAAATGTGATCGAGTGATTTCATTATGGCCTGAACCATACAAAACCATTACAGGTATTCCATATAGATCTAAGGTCCATCTGGCAACAAACCCCTCAAGGATTTTGGCAAAATGGTCCATAAGAGCAATTGACCGTATTTTGTCAACCACAGCCGGGGATGATTTGGGAATTGGGGTGATGATGGCTCTTGTCCACTGGACGCAGTTAAGGGATGTATTGAATATGTGGGTCAACGAGGTACTGAGTTCATATGCAAACTCTTTGATAATGCGTGTGGGTACATTATCTGGTCCACCTAATTTGCTGAACTTGACTCGTTTCAGTTGATGGTACAGTGGTATACCTCCCAAGGTTGGACGTTTGGTGGGGTTACTTGCAAAGGTCAGTTGGCTGGAAGTTGAGCGGTATCAAGTGATTGAAGGTCATCAGTGACAGCCACAAGTAGCTTGTTGATGTGGTTAGATACTTAGAGTGGGCATGTTAGTTCTTGGTCTGGCACATTAATAACCATTTCAGTGTGACGACCATGAGTGATGGCTTTTATTCCTCTGTACCATCCAGCTGGGTTTGAGGTCTTATGCAGTTATTATGGTCAAAAGTGTTCCTTTTTGCAAGAAAAATGGCTTGAATGACTTTGTTTCTCAATTGTTTTCAAATTGCTTATGGTGAAAGGCATTTTATCTCACATGACTGTAATTCCTGCATGTGGATGGTTGCTGAAAATTTTGTCTAGTGTATTATGTAGATGGTCAAGGAGTTAATCTGCAGCAGGGCTATGGGGGGGGGGGGATAAAAGTGATGACTAGATGGGATATTGATCTTGGAAGGCGAAGTTGTTGCAGCTTTAGCCATAATACCTCCAGGTCTTGTAGTACACTAACATGTAGTTGTTCAGAGGCATACAGCTCATTAACATATATAGTGCAATCCCTCCCCCTCGTTTTCCAGAACGGGATTTGGCATGCATGGTATATCCAGAAAAGGAGGCAAGCTCTGGAGGTCAATCCGGCTTGAACCATGTTTCTGTGATGGCAGCGATATCCACATTATTATCCAAAATGATGGCATGCAGTTCATCCAATTTGTTGTTAAGGGATCTTGCAAAAAGGAACACATATTTCTGAGCATGCATCATTTTTTTTTTTTATGAAAAATCCCCAATCACAAGGCCCAAAACAGGCCACTCAAGGTGATGGCTAAAACGAGGAGAAAAGGGAACAAAGAAGAAATCATGGGGTAGAAAGACAACTATTGATGTTGCACTTAAATTCAGACAAATTGTAAGTGGAAGGGAAGCAGGATGCAGGGAGTGAATTCCCCAGCAAGGCGGTACGCGGGAAGAAACTGGATGAGTATCCCGGAGTATTTGACTTGGGGACCACCACAGTGTAAGAATGTGACTGAGCAGAGAAACGTGTGGTGCGACCAAAGGTACGGTTGGGTGGAACAACCAGTGAGAGTCCATTGGAGCACCTACCAAAAAAGTATCTGTAAAAGAGGCTCAAAGAGGCTACAGAACGACGGAGAGATAGGGGTTCCAGAGTAGTCTTGTTCAAGACGGTATTACGTAGTTGTACCTGGCCAACAGATCACACGTACGTGTACGTGTTAACACAACAAACGACCCGAAATAACATCTACGCCACACACACAAGCCTGTAATACCGTCTTGTCCATTTACTCCAAACTGCCCGGAAAATTCCGGGCAATAACCCCCCGCGAAGTCGGTGCATCATGACGTAGCCTTATTTGCATTAATATATTTAGAAAATTTGCATGGAGATGAAGTCTAGTATCATTGATATCGTACCATGGCTGCTGACGGATCGTATTGAATTTGGAGGCCTTGGATTTTGCAACACAAATGTCGGGGATTCGTGAGTTTTCCGGAGAACAACAAGGCTCTTAGACAACTTTGGAATGGAAAAAATTTACTAACCGTGCCCCTCGAAATCATTCCGTGTCTTCATGGAGCCCGGGAACAGACTCCATGGTATCATAATTCAGTGAAATTATTTCATTCATCCCTTCATTCATTCATTTATTTTGGCAACATACAAAAGTACTGTACACATGAAATACACAATAAATAACGAATAACAAAAGCCCGAGGATAACCCAAAAAGCTGTAAAATCGACTTATTCATATCCTACAATTTCTCGAAATCTTGTTGTGCCGCATGACAGTTGATCGAAGTATAATCAAGCCATGGTTTTGGTAATGACCATGGAGCTATCTGTTGTTATTGCTCCATGGCAATAACGGTTGCGGCTGAGTTTCAAACGACCGTCATTACGTGATATGCACACAGTATCACGCCATACCACGTGCATGGATTGGACGCTGACCAAAACAGCGCTTTGCACCCCGTTGTTGACCCTTAATGAATATGCAATTTTTGCCCACAGAGGTCACGCTCAGACTTTGTCACGTGACACCAGAGCAAACCAAC
Source organism: Astropecten irregularis (assembly GCA_963971285.1). Lineage (NCBI taxonomy): Eukaryota > Metazoa > Echinodermata > Asteroidea > Paxillosida > Astropectinidae > Astropecten > Astropecten irregularis. The sequence continues at coordinate 7,728,443 of OZ020263.1, forward strand.
AAGACGTTATTTTTCGTAGGTCGGTGGAATGTTCCACTTAGTTTGCGTGTGGGTGGGTAATTGTTTGGAGGGGCTCGCGCATAAATAACATCTTGGACAAGACTAGTTCCAGAGTTGAAGCCAAGTCGTCTCCAACTAGATTTGAAATACGTCGTTGTTCATAGTAGAACATTACTTACATTGAAGCTTTGGTTTTGGAAGAGCATATTTCAATCTCAGTGGATGACGGCAGGTATAATAGCAAGAATTCAACAAAAACATCTACAAAAACCAGAGCAAAATTTGGAGCCAGAGCCACAGCATGCGCTAGGGTGTAATCCAGGATTGGCACCATTTTTAAAAACCATGGGCTAACTCGTTCGTCACAGACATAAACAAGCGTGGGCACAGGCTACACAAGATCAGAAGATAGAATAGCCATATGAGAGGTACCCACTAATAGACTAAATTATTAATGTATTTGAATGTTTGAACGTTCTCTATATTTTTCTGCCAGTACTAGTAATAGGCTTTTTAGTGTCATTTTCAGAAGTGGCACTGTCATTTTAGGCCCAGGCCTTACACACCCCCATGACAATATATTTCTGACTCTTGATACTCTGGCTAAGAAGAAATGTACATTTTTGGCCTTTTGCAAAACCAAAGTCCAACGGAGAGAGGTGCTTTCAGTGGTTGAGAGGGTGCAACGCATCGTGTGTGGAGACGATCGTGCCACGTGTGCATTGTTGCTTGGACGTTGCTATGGTGGGAGTGACATACTGGATTGGTGTAGAGGTTAGCCTACATCTCTTGGGCTCTTGCATTCCACTTCTTGTGAGCTGAATCTGTATTTATAACAAATATTTGTCCTCTCATTTGTATTAAACCGATGTAAGTGGTAATTATCTTGTTACTAATTTTCAGAGATTCCACTTCCAGTGATCATGCCTCGAACATGTGTGGCTTATGCATGTATACCCTAGTCCGCCAAAATTTGCGAGACGCTTAGGACTTTACCCATTTTAAGTCCAGTGCAAATGTCTCAGGAAGTCTTCCTCTCGGTTACTTTTTCCCGACCCGGGGCCGCACGGGTATTTCTACTGGCCAACTTCTGCCCAGGAAGAATTCCCGAGATACTTTTCCCGAGACCAAAGGCCAGGGGTCAATTTCATAAAGCTGCTAAGCACAACAATTTGCTTAATAGCACAAAAATGTCTAGCCCAATAAAAACAAACCACCGTTAAAAATTTCATTTGATATTCATGGTCAGCCAACAACAGCCAAAGACCAATCACAAGCGATGCACAACACATGGAAATTTGGTTGTTATCCCTGTTTTTATTAAGACAGAGATGTCATGCTAAGCAAATTTTGCTAAGCAGCTCTATGAAATTGGCCCCAGTGCAGACAGTGTGAGTCGGGTACCCTTATGAGCCTAGTATTGACAGCTCAGTAATTCTTCAGCGCGTGCATGATTAAGTTACCAAAAAGTCCAAAGTCCAAGTGCGAACATTGGTAATAATTTGCCCATTATTTATTTATCCATTGCCTTGGTGAAACCCCAGGAAAAAAAAGTCCAGTGTCGACAGGGCTTAAGGAACGATATTCCAGTGACAGTGAAACTTCATTTCACTTTTTCCCCAAAAACATCACCAGACGAGCTCAGTGGATACAGGCTTTGCGTTGGAAAGACTACACTCCATCTCTCCAAGACAGACTCTGTTCAAAGCACTTTCAAGCAGAGTGTTTTCAAACAGTTGGCAAAATAAAAGGTCTCAAAAGAAATGCAGATCCAACATTGTTTGACTTTCCAAAACACCTCCAGCCAAGGCCCTTGAAGGAGCGTTGTATATTGAATCAATGTAAAGGTGATGAGACAGGCATTGCCCGTCCTGTATCAGATCAAAATGAACAGTACCGTCAAACCATGCAACCTGTCTCAAGTGACCATGGTTGCTATACACTGCCATGTGATCTCCATGAAATGAAAAAGTGTATCAATAATTGGAGAGATAAATGCGAGTCTCTGCAGGCCAAGAGAAATACTCTCAGAGTGAAAGCCTGCTGAAAATGTTCTGACAACCTGGCCCTTTAAGAGGTTCTAACAGATGTAAAGCGTAAGGCTCTGTTAAGTGAAGAAGTTGCTTTGGTTTTGGAAGAGCAGTTTGAAGGTATCCTTCAATGTGCAATTATTAATTCATGAAAAACATGTGTTTACACATATACATGTATACTATATGTGACAGTGTTAACAATGAACAACCAAAACAAAGAAGACAATTTTGTGGCATCCTATTCATAGTCAATTCAAGGAAACCAAAATCTGATAAAGAAAGTCAAAATCACACCAGAGTCTCTATTTCTGTGCTGGAATGGGAAAAATGTTCGTGCCAATTTCATATATGTGTGGCTGATCGTGACACGTGTGTGTGTGTGCCCGTGTGCATTGTTGCTTGGCCGTTGCTATGGTGGCCGTGGCCTACTGGATTGGTGTATTTGGCTGAGGAAGACAGTGACAAGGTGGTCAAAGAGGCTCTTGTCATCATGCTTGTTGGGCTTAGGGAGTTAGAGTGGCTCAACAGCATACAGGATACTCGCCAACTTCAGTTGGCTAACAAAGTCACAAGCAGGTGGGTGAGTTTATACATAATTTATGCAACCTTGGTGTTGTTACATAAAATTTGATCTACCCTTCTGGTAGTGTCATGGCCATTGTCTTGGAAACAGGTAGTGCTGTTCATTTTCGGAGCTTTTGAAAACCGGAAAACGCTTTGAAAAAATTAGCGGTTGCCCGAGCTCCGATTCATAAAAATGAATGATAGCGCTATATTACGCACGTGTCGATAATGTGCACGATCAAATGATGCATAGCGCTGTATGTAGAAGTGTGTAAAACATGCTACAACGATCGTTGCGCCGACGTATACATTCAGTTTCTGGTCTCGATCTACGTGCGTGTTTGGGAATCTTGCAATGATTTGGTGCCGGCAACCTTACAGAATATTCAGTCAGAATCTTTCATAACTTGCTCAGCGTGACATGTCTCATTTCTTACCGAAAAATCTGCATTGAAGCAGGCCGAAATCCACGGTACCGAGCGCAACTTGACTGCATGCACCAGATACACACGTTGTACGTACGACATGTAGGCTTCCACTTCCAGCCTGATTGCGAATTGGCGACTGTGTACTGGTGTACACCGTATGCTTTGAATGGTGCGGTGCACATTACACATCGTGGAATTTTCTGGATGCAATGCTGCTGCTGCATGGTCCGGGCCATGCGGCCACGTGGTGGGCATGCGGTGTTCATGATGCATCGTACGCGATATGTTTACGTCTTCTTTCGAGCGATCGTCGCGTTCGGAAGGCTGTTCGCAATATTTGTTTAATCAAGTTTGCGAAAAGTTTGTTTCTGCTTGGCAAAATGGACCCAAAACGACTGAAATTCAAGTATGTATTATACAGTATACACTTTTGGGGTTGTTTATTTATTGGGCAAACGTCAGTCTACTTTTAAAAATGTTGGTTTCGTATTCCGTTTTTGTAATTTTGAAACCGGATGGCAAGATTTTAAGCGGGAGCCCGTGAATCCGTTTTTGATGCACAGCACTAGAAACAGGGGTCGAACACTTAAACACTACAATGTATTTGAAAGCAATCCCATTTAACACAAAATTGCTGTTCAAACCATGATGTATTTGTCCCTGATCATTTATTGAAACCATAACATAAGCACTTTGATTTCAACTTCTAGTACACCATGTGCATGTATTTTTTTTTAATGGTGTGTTAAAAAAATTTTTTTTTTACATTTTAAAATAAATTCATATATAGAAGAGACAGACTCACCCCACTGGTCCTCCAGACAAAATCAACCTCTCAATGTCTAGACCGCTCATGAGAACATACACACCCTTGTTTAAAGGTCCCATGATATTTTCAACTGAAAAGAAAGTATAACAGCTGAATAAATGAAGAGTAAGAACTGTTATGAAGCAAAGCAGAAGCTTCTAAAACAATGGTTGAAAGTTCCCATTACATTTTTTTCTATGTAAACCACCATAGCTATGTAGGGCCAATGATTTTCCGTTTCAGAAAAGGGCAAATTCCATTTTGAAAAATCCTGAATTCCGCTTCAGGCTGGAAAAATTCTGTTTCACTTTTTTCAGCACATAAAAGTGCATTTAAAACAGTTTTACATTAATTAATTATTAACAAGCAAAGAGTCTCAGTTTCATGCTTCAATTCTGTTGCTTAATAAATGTTTTTATTTTTAATATAATACAAGTGAAACTGTGAAGGCTCACCGCAAGCCTGTCGATTTTAACTTGTGTCGCATGAGCACAAGCATGGCATGGTCGGTATTAAAGTGTCATGACTGCATACGATATTACTCAGTTTTTGAATGTTTTTGGCCTCCAGCAATAGTAATTTCAAGCTGATTTGGTCTATCCCTTCAGTCAATCATCAACATTTCATATTGCAATCAATAAACTTGACAAATTATGTGTAATACATCAATAGAATTTTATGTTGTCAATCCTAAAAATCCATTTTCTGTTTCAAGGAGCTGATTCCGTGAATTCCGTCTGTTTTCCATGATCGCGGAATATCAGTGGCCCTAGCTAGACACATGACTGTTGAGTCTAGGCACAGGAGTGTTGAGTTCAAGTACAGTTGAGTGTTGAGAAGAGTGACACTTGACCTGTCCACGGTACATTAGGCATCACCTCATTTGGAATCAGGAAGCCACAAACACCAATTAAATAGAATGGTTAACAAGACTCAGTAAATATCAACATTTACAAAACAAAAACAGAGGAAAAATGAATTACACATACCTGGTACTTTACAGTTGTCAAAAACCAATTCACAAGTGTTTGAACCACGCATGCCTAATTTGTCAAGCTTTGGTGACGTGCTAAATCCCTCAAAGTCCTGAAAATTAAAAGATTATTAATTGTTATCAAGTGTATTGCGATTATATGATAAACTAGAACAGCGAAGCTGTCATGGCTTGCTGCAGCCTTATGTGCAGTTACAAACATGATAGCAAAAAACAAACAAACAAACAAACAAAACAAACAAAATGTTTTATTGTCTTTCAGGATTAAAATAATTAATAGTATAAACTCTAATTTGAGGTTGTAGAGATAAATTTTATTACGTTCTCAAAACTTTGAAGCACTGAAAAACTTCAACTTTTCATCCGAAAAAAAAAAAACTTTAACATTTCACACCGATGGTCGGACGCCACAACGGACGGACACAAATCGGTATAACATAGACTCGCACTGCTTCGCAGCAGCTCGCCGAAAACAGAACTTTAAGAGAAAAAGTGCTCCAGATTGTAATTCTATTTTCATATTATCCCCATATTTAGGCCAAAAAATCAGGAAACAAATAAATTGCAAGACATGCACTGGCCTACTGTTCACTGTGACCCGCTGGTCTCAGTGACATGTTTTTTATGACTGTAACATATTTACTCTCTAGATTACATTCTCATTTTATATCTCACTTCTTTATATATTAAGTAGCTTTCTCTCTACCACATGACATAGAACTATAACAAATGTAACCTGTATTTCCATGCCACAAGATACCCAATGCAGTTGTCACAGAAACTAATCATAAAGTTGTCATTAAAATGACAGTTAAACATTGCTGACCAAAAATCAGATGTGTCTGTCATGAGGTAAAACACCAAACTGTTCAGGGTTTGCTTTGTCATCAGTCCCAAATATATCGTACCATAATTCACAAATTGATGTACATTACCTTTTCAATAATAAATGTTGTTATTCCATGCTTGGCCTCTGCAGCTAAGTCTGTCTTTGCATAAACAATCAGTATGTCTGCATCAGGGCCATTGGTGATCCAGAATTTGGTACCATTAAGCAGATAATGATCTCCTACACATGTAAAAAAAAAAGTACATAAAAGGGCATACCATAAGATTTCAATACTGAAGATCAATGAAGATGCTTTTTCCAAATTTATGAGTTTTGTGTGGTTCAGTATTTCCTATTTGTATTGCACATTAATATGAATTTACTATTGAAAATATTTTTCTCCTTAAATTACAAAAACAAAGACAAGAATGATACACAAATGCGGAAAAACAACTAAACTGTTTCACTTTTGAGTTAGTACAACCAAACAATTTTCATTAGGTTCTTTTTGTACAGATCTTTAAAAACAGCAAAATGAACTTCATATTTCACAAGTCTATATACATTTTTCTGTACACCTGTATTAAAATCTTTAATGGCTTTTCCCGAATGTGATATAAAATACTTCACAACTTTAATACATACCACTTATGTTTGGCTGAGGTCTTTTAACTTGTATGTTTTCAAAGTGACTAATTTCAAGATATTTTGTTTAGTTCACTAGAAATTGATAAAAGAATTTTGATGACCCAACATTTAAATAATGACTACAGTACATCATTGCAAATTTTCAATACATATGTACATGTATAACATTTTCACTTTCCTAAATTCCTACTTAGATGCAGCAAGTTTGAACCCAACTGGGTATTTGGTTTGGGGGTTTGTTCAAAATTATCACGCTACACATAATGAAGTCAGGATGATATCATTAGAATTTTCAATAACACTTCCCAGCTAATAGACACATGCCAATCGTACAAGGGGTTTGTCTGTTACTGGTGAGTCAAATTTGCCCTTTAAAGGAGCTGTCATGTGACATCTGATGACGTCATGATGATGTATATGGGACTTTGTTTGGACCAAGTTTGGTTAAGATTGACTGTTTAAAAGTGACCAAAGTGGATGCCAGAATAATAACGACAGAAAGAAGAAACTATATAGAGCGTGCACGTGACGTCAATAGCAATAACTATGATCATTATGGGTGATAACAGTTTCACGAATTTTGCATTATCCCTCAATGCCTCAGTAGTCACAACTCAATGCATTACGCTAGTGCAGTTACTGTAAAGTTCCATGTACCGGTATACGGCGCACCCCCAAATTTTGACATCAGCCAGCAGAAAAAAAATCAGCCGTGGATGACCAGAAAAATATGGAAAACTGCAGCGCTCATTTTTCTCAGCTCATTTGTGATTTGTATTTCAATTGAGAATTGAAAATTGAAGAAAAATAAAAACAACTAGGGTTCTATGTCTGTCTGCAACAGAACATAGGGCTTTTCCGCTACATAGTTGTTTTTTAAATAAAATTTTGTTTCTGCAACATTTAATCTAAATATATATGTTTCACAAAGAAAGACCATCCCTAATATGGAAAAATGACAAAGGAATCATGATCTTGGACTCATACCACTTTTAAATGAGGAGCCACTTCCTGTTTGACCAGAAGTAGAGGTCACAGGGGTCAACCAATGTGTCACAAAGAAAAACCTTCCCTAACATTGATATTTGGTAAAAGAATCATGATCCTAGCTCTTACCACTTTTAAATGAGGAGCCACTTCCTGTTTGACCAGAAGTAGAGGTCACAGAGGTCAAGCAATGTGTCACAAAGAAAGACCTTCCCTAACATTGATATTTGGTGAAAGAATCATGATCCTAGCTCTTACCACTTTTAAATGAGGAGCCACTTCCTGTTTGACCAGAAGTAGAGGTCACAGAGGTCAAGCAATGTGTCACAAAGAAAGACCTTCCCTAACATTGATATTTGGTGAAAGAATCATGATCCTAGCTCTTGCCACTTTTGAATAAGGAGCTACTTCCTGTTTGAACCGGAAGTAGAGGTCACAGAGGTCAATCAATGTGTCACAAAGAAAGACCTAGCCTAACATTGATATTTAGCGAAAGAATCAACTTAGTATCTGAAACGGTTGATTTTTTGTTGATTTTTAAAGATTTTGATTATTAAATTCAAATTGCTTGTCACATGACACCTGATGATGTCATCATGACGTAGTTCACTCGAACACATTTATGCTATATGTACTATGCCTATGCAAACTTTGAACTATGTGCAATAAAGTTTAATGGCAAAAGTGGCCCGTAGAACACAACATGTGCAAAGTCTATGGGCCTTGGGAAAAAAAAAAGAAGAAAAGGGAAAAAAAAAATCTGAACAAAGGTATAGCTTTTCCGCAACTATTCTTCCTTACATTTTTGCAAATGTAAGGAACATCTCCAGAACAATTTGGAGTGGGCGCTCATATATTTTTGGAGTTATTATAATTTAAACATCGGATGTCGAGGATAAAACCTGTAACTTGCATTAACATGTGCACTGTCCATATACTTATGTGCATGTAATCCCTGTATATAGTAATGCATACATGTGCAAATAAATGAAGTATTTTGGCCTTTCTAGCCATTTTCAAGTAAGCATAACTACAAAACAATACAAAGGCCCATTCTTAAAAAATATTTTCGATGTTGCTGCATTTTAAACACTAGGCCCTATATCTTCCGGGGTGGGGGGGGGGGGGGGGGGGGCTGGGATAGGCTATTGTACCCGTCAGTCAGGCCTGTTAACTAACGTAGTCATCTCCATTCCATCAGAGGTTTTGTTGCAAATTTAATTTCCTTTGCAGACATCTTGTACATGTCTGTGTCTAGTAGTGTAAAAACTTAAGTTTCCACAATTGTTACTGTTATGAGAGTGCATCAAGTTTAATAAAATGTGTTATCATTAATATAAGCAAACTTGCAGTTGTTCCTTCCAGCTAATAATGGTAAGCTGTAACTTAAAGCTTACCATTATTAGCTTCAAGGAAAAATTGCAAGTTTAGCTGTAAATTCCTTCACGGTTACACAGATACATTGGTGATCCACTCTCAGGATGAAGTAATCATTGTGGAAACTGTTACAGAAACCAGATACGTTTACTTGATGTCTGCAAAAGAAATGAAATCTGCAACAAAAAGTCTGATGGAATGGAGATGAATAGGTTTATAGTTAACATGCCTGGCTACAGTAGCCCCCCCCCCCCTCCAGAAGATATAGGGTCTGGAGCAACATCTAAAAGATCAAGGATGGGATTTTGTACAGGTTTGTAGTTATGCTTACTTGAAAACCTGCTTTTATGCACTGCTTAGTGTTAACTAATGTTTGGTTTCAGGATTATGCAACACAAGTGATATCTTAGCACCAGAGAAGGACAGTACTGTCTACCATTGCAAAGCGCGCGCCCTATTCAGAAGAAGCCAAGGCAGGTCAGGGATGCTAGCCAATGACAGAATGATTTTTGTGACCCCAAAAACAAAACCCATTTTCAAAAAATTATTATCTTTTCAACTATTTAAATTTAATCTATTGCATTCACTATCTCACTGGGTAAATTCTGACCAAATTTCAATGCAATCCATTCGATCATCACTGAAAAATTACTGATTGTCTGGAAAAGTACAAATGAGTGACAGTGTTGGTTATCAAAGTTGAGATCTGTGTGTAATGAATGTGGGCAGCCATGCCAAGGGGATATTACACATCACAACTAAGAAAAGTATGATTGTAGCGGCAGGAATATGGACTTTTCCAGATTATCAGTAATGGGAGACTTTGGAGAATAGGTATTCAAGTCAACATGCATGCTTTGTATTGCGCCTGCGCTGTTGTGCATGCGCGCGCGCTATTGACTTGAAGACCGATTCTCCAAAGTCTCCCATTGCTCGGTGATGCATGAATGTATTGCATTCAAATTTAAAATTTATTTAAAATTTATTAAAAAATGTTGTCAGAAGATACCTTGCAACTTAATGCAACAGGCTAAAAATCAAATAGCTGAAAACATACATTTTCTTTTCATATTTTGCTTTAAATGGGTATTTTGGGGACACACTTTAGATAGTGGTTGTGAGTGTCAGAACACTAAGTGAATTTAATAGTGAAGACGATTTTTGTGGGAACGCACGGTAGATTGACATGAAGGACAAAAGTTCAATGGGAACAAGGCTTAATGAATATAATCAAATAGTAAAGTTGGGTAGAATAGCACATTTTTTAAGTAATGTATATGAAAAGTAGCTGATTATATTTATATGTAACTTTATTGTTTTTAAATTGTGTAGTTTGTCCTATGTCTATATTTATTTTCCTGTCCCATACTGTCCTTTTGTTGTTCGTTTTGTGTGGATAGCCCTTTGTATAGTGATATATTTTGCTTTTGGGCAATCCGCGGGCTTGTCTTTCTCAATGTTTTTGTCAGAGGTGTTTCTGTATTCTGTATTTTATTGTTTGCCCGAAAATAAAATAAATAAATAAATTTTAAACTGATATAACAGGATCTTGTAACATTTAAAGAAAGCTGTATATATTGCCCATTTTGCATTTATTTATAGATGATTTGTTTCATGCAATAATTTTTGTTAATGCAATTTCTCATTACATGTAAATATTTATTTATTTTTGCAAATTTGGTATTAATTCTTATAGGTGTATAAAGTGTATGAATTATTCCTCTTTACCTTTCAACTCTGCCTTCAGCTTCATAGACACAACATCAGATCCACTGCTGGCTTCACTCATTGCTAAGGCTCCGATATGTTCACCACTAACAAGCTATGGAGAAACAAGTAATGCAGGTCATTTGCAAAGAAACCAATGCTATACATGTACATACAATGATATGTACTTAATACACAATAATATTCAGGGGGTCACCGGTTCGAAAACCGCTCCATTCAATTTTTCTTTGTTCACTTTTCAATGACTTTAAATTCAGTCAGTTTCCCTTGTGGTTATTTGATGATGATATTAATTTTAAAAAAGCTGTAGCCTCTTTGAGTGATACCCCATGTACCGTTCCCAGGTTGCAGCATTGCTGTGCGTATAGTTGAAATGATCCTTGGGGTATGGCAGTGTGTGCATGGATTCATGGCTTCTGACTGCCAAACGAACAAAGATAATTGACTATTGGGGTCACCACCAACGTAAGGCTAGAAGGCTCAGTTGGTAGAGCACCTGTACGGTTAGTATTCAGGAGGTCGCCGGTTCGAATCCCGCTCCAGTCAATTTTTCTTTGTTCACTTTTCAATGACTTTGAAAAGTTTCCTTTGTCAGTCAGTTTCCCTTTTATTTGACGATTATTTTAGAAAAAGGAAATATCAGATATTGATTTATGAAGAGATGGTTTGAAACAAATAATGAATGTTTTGTTTCACATTCATGGAATGGTAAGAATAATTTCATAAACATTCATTATTTGTATACTGTTAAGAAAACGTATTATCCAATGAATGCCGAACTGAAACTCTTTTCTTCGCGCGGTACCCGCAACCACATTCCTCCACAGCCGAGTGACCAGCGAGATTCTCAACACAAACGAACAGTTCATGGGCAGTCTCTCAACACACTAGACCAGGGATCGGACATTCAGTCTGCTTGGGTGTGGTTGGATCACGGAACCCCACCAAATCTGTGGTGGTCTCCAACCCAGCGAATTTCACCAATGCCCGCCGACGAGGCGGATTCTTTGAGGCCCGAGGTGGACAACTCAAGGGACTGCTCCATGCAGCACCACGCCCAATAGCGGTGCCTGAAGATCTCATGGACGCCTAGCCATGGTCCCCGCCCACTTGTTCTTTTGTCCCCCTTGATCTTTGGGAGATCTGACGCCTGCTGGACCGGTCAACCGCCTACCGTTCCCGTCAAGTATCACATATCATTCCTCGGACATGTTCCTTCAGGAACTTTGCTGACCCACCGCTGTCCGGCCGTACCGCCGACGATCTAATTTCCATGGCTGACATTTTGCTTGAACTGTTTAGAGTTTATTAATCTTATTGATGGATTTAGACTTTGTGCTGATTGATTGTTTTGAGATTGTTTTGAGTCCGATTAAACTACATGTACTTGATTTTCTCTCTCTATAACACATTGATTCCGATATTGCATGCTCCCCTTCCATGAGTGTTATAAATTCTTTTATTTGTTGGGATTTGGTTCTCATTTTGTTCGGGGCTACTTCGTAAAAATAATATCAGTCAGTGTTTGAATACAACAATCAGTATGATCAGTATTTGAAAATCATGTCAGTGACACAATTTAGTGTATCACTTTGAATATATGCAATTGTATGAGGGACGATTGATCAAAAAATTTTACAAATAATACGTTAACTAGTAAATTATAAAATTCTTTGAAAAACATATCTTCATATGTTTGAGAAATATTGAGGTCTAAAGCTTGGTTTCCATATTGATGTTCAAGTTCTGCAGACTGGACAGACAGTATACAAATGGGGCAGCTTCTTATGCAGATAAAAAAAACCTATGCTACAGTACATGTGGCTACGGTATTGGGTCACATGTATGAGTAACTATAAAAAAATGTTTGCTGAAGTCAGCTACATAATGACATTTGCTTCATCATTTATTAAATGTACAAAGTATGGCTTTCATTTGTTTACACGAACATGGAATAGTATGTCAAGCCAACTGCTCAATAGTAGTGATCTTTTTTTTTCAAAGTACTGGAATAATTGTTCAGTTCTTACTATTACTGCAAAGTTTACTTGCAATGTACCTTGGGTAGATATTTTTCTTTCTGTGCCTTGTTTCCATTCCGTACAAGCTGGTTGACACAGAGATTTGAGTGAGCTCCATAACTGAGTGCAACTGCTGCAGATCCTCGTGTCATCTCCTCCATGACAATGCAGTGGTCCAGGTATGTACCCCCTGTACCTCCCTCATCCTCTAATACATGAGCAAATGTAATCAAGCAAACTTTTCTCTGTGTTTACCATAGAGTTATATTAAGAAAACTAGAGGGCGCACCTTTGATTTGTCGCGTCACGAATTGAAGAATTGGCCGCCATTTTCTAAGTGGGCATTCATGGGGTTATGTTTACGTTTCGCGTTTGGCTGTGACGTGTGTTTGCATTAATATGGCTTGATATGCCCAAAAATTGCGCAGCCTTTGGCTGCAGGAATCGGAGTAAAAAGACCAACAACGTTTCATTTCATAAGTGAGTAGTATTGCTTAGTCTAACCTAAATATCATTAAATTTAGTCGATTTTTCATGGAGTAAGAAGGGGTTAACGTTACTTTAATATTAAGTTAGGCCTATAAAAAGGCTATAGGAATTTGTGCTGCTATATTTTGTATTTTATTACTTAAGCCCACCGCACACTATACGATCCGACTACGACCCGACTGGTTTTTAGAAGGATCGCAAAGCATTCTGGGAGTCTTAACTGTGATTCGACAGTCGAATCCTGCCGAGTGGCCATCAGAGTGGGTCCGCGACTGGGAACAATCACGGTTAAGACTCCCAGAATGCTTTGCGATCCTTCCAAAAACCAGTCGGGTCCTAGTCGGAATGTCGGGTCGTATAGTGTGCGGTGGGCTTTAGTCGACTCTGGATCTGGATTTGGATCTGGATCTAGGTCTGGATGTTTACTCTGGCAAAGCTGGTTCCCGCATCATGTCAGAGGTTGAAATCATCCAGGTAACTTCAGGAAATTATCAAATAATGAAAGAAACAGGTCAGATCATCCTAGAAAAGTTGCCACCGGCACCAGCACCTTCCTCATAGTGTTGCCACTTTACCGGCACAATGAAGCGGAACATCGCATGGACTACCGTATTTCATTCGTTGTAACTAATTTCTTTTTACAAATTTATTTTTACTAATTCCAGATGCAAAATTAAAGATAAGATACAAGATCCAAGTTTCAAGAACCAAGTTTCAAGATCCAAGTTTCAAGATCCAAGTTTCAAGATCCAAGTTTCAAGATCCAAGTTTCAAGATCCAAGTTTCAAGATCCACTGGTTTCAAGATCCAAGTTTCAAGATTCAAGATCCAAGATCGACGTTTCAAGATGGAAGATTCTTCAGGGCTACCACCACCAACAAAATGGCCCTTTTCAGGACCACCAAATCATCCCAAAAGAGATTTATATTCAAGTCTGTTGATTACTGCCAAAAGATGAAATTCATTTTCTTTTTTTCAATTTCATTTTTTAGCACTCTCCTTCAAGAATACAGGTCCAGATTTCAGGAATGGCGACATGACTCAAGATTCATGATGCAAGATGTCACTCAGATGCAAGATTTAAAGAAATAACTACTAACTAGATTTTACAAAAAATGTATTGTCATTGAAAAGTGAACAAAGAAAAATTGACTGGAGCGGGATTCAAACCGGTGACCTCCTGAATACCATACAGGCGCTCTACCAACTGAGCCTTCCAGCCCTACGTTGATGGTGTCTCTAATTATCTCTTGTTCATCTCTTGTAGTCTATTATCTTTGTTCATTTGGCAGTGAGAAGGCATGAGAACGAACTTTACCACGAATATTATGAGTGCGAGTACCTGAGCACTTTTCCATGAGTGCGAGTATGAGCACGAAAACAGGAATTGACAAAGTTCATCAATGTAAACACATAGGCCTAGTGAATCCTTGTACTGGTGAGCTAAAACAATTACCGGTACATAATTATAAAGTGTCTGTATTCATGGACATAGAGCTATGTACATGTAAACATTGCTGAGATAACTTATGTACATTTTTAGCTTGTCAAAAAAGTTTGTTCTTTCCCAGTGTGTTGATCTTTCATATATTGTTTCGACTTGTTAAATTAATTAACTGTGAAGAGCAAGTAATACTGTAAATAATTAGCTGTTTCGCAGTTCAGTAAAAGGTGCACTTGCTTTTTGGCGAAGTGCTGCGAAGCAGTGCGAGTTAATATACCGACTTCCGTCTGTCCGTCCGTATGTCATTTTGGCCACTCCAGAAGCATATTAGTTTGTCACGATTTATTTATTTAAATGTATATATAAAAACTGGTTTTTGTCAAAGAAATGCAGGTATTTGTGGGCAAAAATATAATGAAAGAAACAGCAACAGTCATCTGTGAAAATTTCCAGTGTCATAAGGTGACCATACTTTTGGAGAAAACAGTGGAAAAAATGCACACGGTATTTTAATATATTGATTCAGAACTTGCAGAAAAGTCGAAAAAACGCAAGTTTCCGTATTGTGTCAAGTTTGTGGCTGATTTAATTACTTGGATCCGTAGTTGTAATCGAGTACAACAAATACCGGTTACGCCTCAGTTCCATCCCACATTTCTCTAAACTATACATGCACGTGAAACAAGATATAAAAACCCGATACCCTCCTTGTTTCAGATTAAGACTGACAATTAAAGAAACGATATTATCGACGCGCAATCGAGTTATGACCGGCCCTCGACTTGAAAAGTGGCATATCCTAAAAGCTGAATTCGAGTGGAAAGGGGCAGTTTTAATGTAAAGGATTTTTTGTCAATTATTGCAATTTTTTTCAAATTGCACTAGTTTATACCAAAAACAAACTATTGATGAGTAGTATTCATGACGATAAGGCCGAAACTCCCAAAAAGATTGGAAGAAATCGACTTTTAGTAATGCGTTTTCTGAGCGCACTGTGTAAAAGAATAAGCACATCCGGGCATTTTACACGGTTTTGCCCACTTAGAGACGCCATCTTTGATTCCCCATGTGTAGCCGAGAGCGCAACACGCAGGGCACGGTGAGTGCGCACTCTAGTTTTCTAATATAACTCTATGGTGTTTACCCACATCTGTGAAGGTGTATAACCAATCTCAATACACAAGTATTAACAAACCAAGGCTTGAGTTCTGACTAATGCTGATGCCATGGGTCTTTACGTTTATTTATGGAAACTATCTTCCATATCACTGTCACCATTCAGGTTCAAGACATTCATAATATTTATACAGTTAACAAGGAAATCATACAGGCAAATTTAGCTGCCAATATTAAAAAATGTGAATACACTGCTTTAAATTTTTTTACAAAAAATTGGCAATATACCTCTCATGCAACTGACCTGGCACAGTTAATCCTAAAAGACCCATTTCACCCAACTTCTTCCAGAATTCCTGCCGACAGTAAAGGACATAAACCTTTTAGATTTCGAAACAAAAATAAAACATCATACTTTTTTTTTAAATAAATGGAAAAGAAAATGTATGAATTTAAAAACTAAAATTTCATAAAGAGATTATGGGCGGATATAAGGAAGGATTAGTTTAATATGGACAAGGGAATACAAATATAGGAAAGAAAAAATGTCATACTCAGGAAAGGTTAAAGAGAAGCTGTGACAATGCATAAAGAAAATAGTAGAAAGAAGTTTTGTCAATGTTGAGTTGAGGAGGACAGCAGAAGAAATTGAATAACAAGGACCAAGAAAAAATTTATTTTTACTTACCCTCTGACCATCAAAAGTGTTTTTGATATCAATTTCAGCAGCCTTTGGGGCTAGCTCCTCTTGAACAAATCGAAACACGGATTCACGTAGCTGTTAAAAATATGAAACATATCATGTGGAAAATGTAATGAGACTGCAAAAAGAATGTGACACAACTGGTAAAACAAAAGGATGAAAAAGGCTGCATACTTTTCATTTCATGTTGCTGCTATACAATAAACTGCTATTTAAAAAAATCTTTGGTAATTTTCACACTTCAGTAAAAAGCTGTATCCTCTTTCAGTGATTCCTGATACACTATTTCTCAGGTTTGCAGTGTTGTTAATGTTGAGCTGTATCTTAAAGCTCTAGTCCACTGAGGTCATAATTCTCTAAAAAAGACAATCAATATATTTTTCAAGTGTATTCGACTAAATAAGTAAATATGTGCTAAATCTTGTCAAATTTCAGTCTCCAATATTAAGGAAATTATAAAAGAAAAAGGATAGATTTAATTAAATATTCAAAAGTTGTGCTCATTCAATCATTAACCGTATAATGTCCTGGAGGTACGCTGTCGTTCCTTTCTGGGGATGTGACGTCATGACAGGTACTCATCCAGCTAGCTAGCTACAGCTCGTACAACATTGCCACTCTGATAACATACACTTGTACAGTTTACATGGCCGTGTAATTAAAGAGAATGCGAGTTGTAGGGTTTTAAAGGTACTTTGGTAGGAAACCAAAACAGACATGTTCACAGATTTATAGCTTACAGGATATAAAGATAGACCTGGTAAAAACATACCACTAAAATTGTTCTGCCTTAAATGCTGTATTCTTCCAGAAATTAGTGAAACAAAATACCGAAGACAGTTGTGATCTCCGAGATCAAAACCTCACAATTACAAAATTTACCTCACAATTTCGCATATGGTTTTTCGCTGTTTTCTACCATTTCAAATGATCAATAGAGCTGACAATTCCATGTATTCCAATACAAATCGAATTATGAACAGACCGCAGCTGTTCTATCAACTTAAATACATGTATGATAAAGTCATAAGTCAAACAAAAATTTTTGAACAGTAAGAAGAGAGCTGAAAAATCAATCAATTGTATTTTGGGGATAGGTCTACAAGCCATTTCCTGTGACCACCTTGGGTGCTAGACGGATTATGGTAAGCTTATTTTTGTAATTGTAATCCTTCTGTGAATATTTAGCAAATAATTAGATTTGTTTTAGAGAGTGAATTGTCACACACAATTTGTGTCAGATTACAATTTACTTTGCTGGCTCAGGTGAGGAGGTGCCTTATTTTTAGTGCGCCTCCGGAGGTCTTGTGCTCATTCATGATTAATTTGCAATTGTACAGGAAACCCTTAGGGGCTGTCCATAAAGTACATACGCACGACTAAATGCCAACTTTTTTGAACCCCCTCCCCTTCTGTACGCATGGCGTACACAGTGGTCCCAACCCCCCCCCCCCCCCCTCCCCCAGTACGCATACGCCTTCCACATTAGGTTTTTTACTTCTCGTGGTACCTTGCTTTAGCATCATTAAAATGTCACAGTAATCCGGACCGGTACCGTTATTGGGACGTCACTTTCAAATTCTGAAACGAATGACTAAAGTGGAAAAGGGTTTTATGCATTTAGAGATGTATTTTACTATTTTGTATTATGTTGAATACGAAAAAAAAAAAAAAAAAAAACCCAATCCCACTGCTTTTTTCTAATTTTTTCCTCTCTTTTCGCACGATATGATTATGCAAATTGTTCGTTTGCGTACGATACGCATTGGCCTGAACCCCCCTCCCCCTTGTACGCATGCCGTACGCATCGGTAACAACCCCCTTCCCCCCCTCCGTGCGTACGTACTTTATGGACGGCCCCTTACAGCCTTAACCACTCAAAATCCCACAGGTAGTTCTGCCTATCTACCTAAAAAATAAACCCTCCCCGTAACCCCAACCCACCAAAAACACCCACAAACAAACATAAACGAAAAACTACCGGAAAACACCAGAAAAAAATACCGGAAAATACCAGAAAACTACCGGAAAACACAATAAAACTACCGGAAAACACAATAAAACTACCCGCTGAAAACACCGGAAAACACCGGATTGTTTTTCCCATCGAAATATAAGTTAAATACAAATGAGGCAGGCTGTGGGCTATATTTTATCTATTACTAGTATTAGCCTACTAGAGAGGGACCAGTCTATTATTTTATTTTATTATTGCATGCGCACGTCCAGTGTTTGGTAAAGTGTTTTCCTGTAGTTTTCCGGTGTTTTCCTGTGTTTCCCGGTGTTTTCCGGTATTTAGTGTGTTTTCCGGTGTTTTCCGGTATTTAGTGTGTTTTCCGGTAGTTTTCTGGTGTTTTCCGGTAGGCCTATTTAGTGTGACCCAAGCAACTGGAAGCAATAGGCCTAACGTTAGTAGATTACAAGTCAACTCGCCCCCTAGCCGACTCGCCCCTTACCGACTCGCCCTTTACCGACTCGCCCCCTGACCGACTCGCCCCCTGGCCAACTCGCCCCTTACCAACTCACCTCCTCCCCGACTCGCCCCCTCCCCGACTCGCCCCCTCCCCGACTCGCCCCCTGGCCAACTCGCCCCCTAACCTATTCAGAAATGAGATGCAAAATGTGAAGTTATTTATGCATCATAATTAATGAACAAATGCTTCTGACCCTTTTGTAGGGCCTACTACTTGTTAAATGTCAAACATTTTATGATTACGAACGAACAATGCACAAAGTCCACACACAAACTCCTGCATGGTTCGATTGCAGTTCAAGCAATTCAATATTTCCTTCGCAGAACCAAAAACATCAAAACTTCAAAAACGCAACTTAAAAACAAGAAAAACAAGTGAACAACAACAACACTTCAAACAAACCATAGAACAAAACATATCGTCATAATAAAAAAAAGTCTACAAAAAATGTCAACAATTATCTTGAATAACACTTAAAGTTAAAGCAAGACATTTTAAAACAAAACGATAACAAAATATGCTAAGAAAGAACATAGAATAATAAAACAAAAAATTGTTTTTTAGTATCTCAAAGAGTCACAAAAACTCAAAAACATTGTCATAAGGACAAAAAAACAAAAGTCGGTTAGGGGGCGAGTCGGTCAGGGGGCGAGTCGGCCAGGGGGCGAGTCGGGGAGGGGGCGAGTCGGCCAGGAGGCGAGTTGGTAAGGGGCGAGTCGGTCAGGGGGAGAGTCGGTCAGGGGGCGAGTCGGTAAGGGGCGAGTCGGTAAGGGGCGAGTCGGCTAGGGGGCGAGTCGACCTGTTTCCCGTTAGTACTAGGCCTAGTACTAAGCCTAGTTAGTTGTTTGTATTCACTTTATATACTGTTACTTGTTAGGTATCGTACCCTAAAAGTAACCGTTACCCAAATATTGACTGCTACGGCATCTTAATAACTAGCCCATATGTAGGCCTACCTGTTTCTGGTCATCGTTCAATCCTGAAATGTTGTCATCAATGTCAACATACGTCCCCAGCCCTCGAACATGTCGAGCATGCTCGAGACTTTGGCCTAAGCCCAACTGTCTCCGACACGGAGTCAACTTTCTTGCTACAGCTCGTACGTTTTGTGTTGAAAACCGCGTACACAAACATTTAACCAACGCCATTATTATTATTATTGCCTAACGTCACTGGTTATTTCTCACTTTTGATCTAAAACAGGTCTACGGAGCCTACTTCTGCTCAAGGATTATTCTGCTGCGGGTTAGAAAAACATGAAAAGGTCAATCGGGATTGTTTGATCCAAGTAGCCTTTGATCCAAGACGCCTTTCGCGGTGCTGAATCCGATACGCATGTCTGTGGACGTGTGTGCATGAGATTCACTTTCAGCGTGCGCCCAGCCGTAGTCGAGAGATTCTTGGGTCTGGGAACCAGACCAAGACGGGCGCTGCATGCGGATATCGGATCCAGCACCGCGAAAAGCGTCTTGGATCCAAGACTAGTGCTTGGAGCGCGCATGTGAAACTATGAGAACAAGATGGCTGGTATTGGCGTAACTTCTGCATTGATAGCAGCGGGTTGCAGAGTTTGGGGAGAAGCACCTGTTGTGTGTATTTGTGCGAAATATATGTAAGTAATTTGGCAATCCTGGGTTTTAGGGGCCTAACGTTAGATTACATGTATTATGTAGGCCTACGCCTTCATAGGGTAATAAAAACAATGGAATATGAAGTTGATTTCTAAGGAATGAGTCATACTACAATTACTAGTCAGAAGTTACACTATAATACTAAGAATCAAGTCACTGGACACTGAGTCACTCAGGGTCACTGGTCACAGTGGTCAGCCTTGTGTCAATCAATGCCAGGAAGTGAAAGTATGTGACTACAACTTTGAAATAAGGATGACAATGAGTAATCATTACTAATGGATGCTAGTATTATGATGAAATGCTATCTAGGTAAAAATAAGCAAATATAAATGGTTATTAGACATTAGTTACATAGAGGTCATGATATTAAGACAAAAAATGGATTGTGATAATTACATTTAATACTAGAAATAATAATATGAAAGGATTAAAAAGTGTAAACAGTCTTCATAAGAATTTAAAATTAAAGAACTGTCTGTATTAATAACAATAATGAAACGCTACAGGAGCCCCCTTCCAGTGAGTTTGTGGCTAATAACGAACGAATGTGACATAGCGTTGAGGCCAATGTACGGTGCGACCAGAACGGGTCATGCGTGTGGGTGGCACAGCAGTGGGCGGTGTTGTGTCTGTATTGTTCGCAATGTTGCGGGGTGCAACTGTAGGTGTGGATGGGCGTGGGGTGCTGGGAACAAAACGAGTGTCCGGTGTGTGGTCCATGGAAGCGCTCTTCAGGCGATCGATGCTCACTGTGTCGGTGCGAGTGTGCAAGTCCAGCACAAAGTGTTTGGGGGTACGACTGTTCACTTGGAAGGGTCCCTAGAAGGGCAATTGTTGGAGTTTGCGTACCGCGTCAACCGTGCGTCACGACGCACAAAACATGTGTGCATGTCTGGATGTCCCAGGGAACATGCACAGTGTGACGTTGTTGTGTGCGAGGTGTTGGCGGCTGAAGATGGTGCAAAGTTGCGAACGTGAGGGGTTTGAGATCGATGTGATGGCGGATAGTGAAGTACAGGTTAAAAGTTCACGTCCAAAGGTACTGTAGTGCGTCTCAGCTCAGCAGGTTGCAGCTTTGTGGAGAACGAGATTGGCTGCTTTGCGTTGTGTACCCATTGGTAACCCAAGCATCTAACGTGACGCAAGCGCGTCTTGCTTGGGATGTGCAATGTGGGTAGAATGTGCAAAGTGCAGTGTTAATCTGTTCAAATGAGGCTGTTGCTTGGTCGTTCCATGCGAGCCTAATTAGCTGATTGAGATGTCTGCAAAGTTTGATGGAGTTGCTACTGAGAGGACAAGACTGTTCGCTGATGCATTTGATCGGTGAGGCCGTTACGTTGATGCTTGGTAGTGGTGTTAATGAGCCTCAAATCGTGAACGTTGGTTGAGGAAATTGATGTGTTGAGGAAATCTGCGCCTATATGATTGTGTCGTGTACATAATGCACCACAATAAACACCGAGTGGCTTGGATGCCGGAGACCAATGTCAAGTGAAGAAAAGATCTCTCACCGTAAGTAGCGATGCTGCTTGGAGATCTTGACCATGAAGACATTCTGGTTGCTCACGAGTCAGGAGGGGTAGCGTTAACCTCAGCTCCAGTGACGATGAGGATTCAGTGTTTATTGTGGCGATTGGTGACGATTAGGCGACTGGATGAGATTTGATGTGGCCGGTAGGGCTGGTTGCCTCTAGTTGTCGGCTTGGCCGTTGATCTGGCTCTGGTAGGGGCATGGCTGCTGGCATTTGCAGGCGTCCCACAGTTGTTGCAGCACCGTTGCCATGGTTGGTTGTTGATGAGTGGCCGTTGAGTCGTCAGGGTCACCAATTTAGCGTGCAAGGCTCAATGATTACACACTTAATACTCGGGTTGATATACAGTACTTCAGAGATATATTTATTGTTGAATACATGATTATGTGCTGCTCTGAGTTTTAAAAACCCAAGTATGATAAGTTCGACAACATGTGGCACTAAGCAATGTTGCTTGAATGATGGCAAGCAGTAAGACTCATGGCTAGCAGTAAGACTGATGGCAAGCAGTAAGACTGATGGCTAGCAGTACGACTGAGAAAATATACTCTCAGCAGGCTTTTTATAACAGACGCTGAGGCATAAAACAATGGAATGAAGTTGATTTCTAAGGAATGAGTCATACTAGTCAGAAGTTACACTAATACTAAGAATCAAGTCACTGGACACTGAGTCACTCAGGGTCACTGGTCACAGTGGTCAGCCTTGTGTCAATCAATGCCAGGAAGTGAAAGTATGTGACTACAACTTACAAATATAAATGGTTATTAGTTACATAGAGGTCATGATATTAAGACAAAAAATGGATTGTGATAATTACATTGAATACTAGAAATAATAATATGAAAGGATTAAAAAGTGTAAACAGTCTTCATAAGAATATAAAATTAAAGAACTGTCTGTATTAATAACAATAATGAAATGCTACAGGCCCTAGTTTAGCCAATGCATCCCCCAGTAGGTGTGCTAATGAGGGCTTTAAGCCACTGTGCACTGGTTGGTTGTTTTTACGGGGATTGTGATAAGACGGGTCCCAAAACTATTAAAGCCAAAGGAAAGGAAAAATTTCTACTTTTTGAAAGTTACTTACCTAAATATACCTTGGTGATGTCCTCTTCTACATTATTAGCAAGGTTAATTTTGTGGAAAGTGGGCAGGGCTTTGATTTTTGAGGGAAATTATGGGGTAAAGACAGTAACGAAGATGGAACATTTCACGGCCACACGGACGGCCGCAGACGAGAATAGTCTGGTTTCCACCCCCGAGATTGGTCAAGTGTCGTGGGAAATGGCCTTTTGACATTTTGAAGACTCTTGATCTGTTCGAGTCTGGGCACTAGACTAACCAGACCAGACAAAATGGCCTCAAGCGTTTAGACGGGCTGTTTTCAAGTTTGCAAGAAGCACATACGTAAAAAAATTGCATTTTTACACTGAAATGTTGCATAGATTTCTTCAATCTAGGCTTTTCAGGACCCAGGAACATTTGCTGAATGTCAAAAGTATCATTTTTGAGGAGTAGAAGCTATTTAAGAGGTAAAATAATCAATTTGTTTGGGGATCCCTTCTTATCACAATCCCCGTTTTTACAGCATACAAAAATTTGCTTCCAGTTCCATCTATATCTATAGGCCTACATGTATTTGTTTTGAAGATACTGACTAAAAAAAAAGTAATAGGCCTAGGCCCTATTTAACACTGTTTAAAGGTAGTATCATACTTTGGTTTTTTTATTCAAAGAAATACAGATTCGTGGGCAAAAATATCAAGGAAGATAGAGTAAGAGTCATCTGTGAAAATTTCTGTCCCATACATGTACGTTGCCCACTTTTTGAGAAAACAGTGAAAAACGGCCACGGTATTTCTTAAGTGTTTTCTCTTTTATTTTTGATCTTTTAAAAGATCAAAAAGATTTTCGGTCGTTGTTTTAGTAATTTCTGGATAAATACACCATTTCAGGCGGAAACATGTTAACAGTATGTTTCTACCACCACCATCTTCATACCCTGAACATTTCTGTTTTGGTTTCTTACCAAAGTATGATACTACCTTTAATCATGGCTGATTTCTTCTTTTTTTTCACAGTAAAAAAACACTCTGGAATTTTGATCAATTGAAGTTCAGATGTATGTAGGTTAAAGTGGAAACAATTTCATTACCATGGGTAATTTCCCACAGAATGAATTTGCCAGCTGAATATGGGAAAAACGTTGCCCGTTTTCAGCCTGGACCCTTTTCAAGGGCTCCTTTTTAACTGAAAAATGAATGCTTCTGTAATGTCAATTTTTGTTTTGCATGCTGACCTCCACCTAGATAAAGGAAATAAAGCATCATAAGCCTTACAGAATGCATCTTGGGCAAATGGGGGGCCCTTGAAAATTGAATTTGTGACTTCCGATTTTGATAAATTTCAAAATTCAGGGGCCAAATACTTTGAAACTATACAAGATAGGCCATTTCTGATGGCAAATTCTGAATCTCTGGGTGCAAAATACCTAGAATACCCAAATTCCACCTGTAATTCCAATTCTTTTTTTGGGAACTGACGTGCAAAATCCCTCCCAAATTTACGTTTTCAGTTCGCGAGTGACAAAAGTGGGCGTGGCTGTAAATTTTGGAAGGGCGTTTCTCAGAAACCGTTGCAACTTGAAGCCTAAAATTTTGCATATGTGTTCGTTTTGCATGTAGATGTTCTCATAAAAAAAATATGAGCCAAATCTGAGGTGGTCACCATGTAAGATTTTCTTATTTTGGTTGAATTCATATGGAATGACCCTATGGATTGTAATCCGATATTGTAACAGTGTGATTGAATTACCCAAAATACATGTAATTTATTCCCCTAAAACCCAGTAGGTACTGTATGGTGCTAGGCCTAGGCCCCCCTATAGGCCTATATTATTTATTTATTTCATTTTATTTCTTTTCATTTATTATTTTTGCAGGAACATGTAGAAAACATACAAACAGGAAGTTACATACAAAACTGTAAATCAAATAACGACATAAACGACGATAAAATCTTACATAGACTGTACAATAAAAATTAGATTAGAAACAAGCTTACATGAAAAATGAACAAATAGCACCCCTGCAGGATTGCAAAAAAGAAAACTTAATCACTGTCTAGTTGCTCTCCTTCAGTGCTATAACAGCAGACCAATAAAAACAGACGTTAAAACAATACAATGACAAAAACATTGAATGCATATACACTAGAATTACCATTGGATATAATAAACATGTACATGATATATATAATCAGAATACATATATACAAATAGTGAATAAATCCTATTTATTTATTTATTTATTTATTCACCAAATCCAACAGCGACACAGTTGACAATTACAGGAATGGTTATCATTAAAAACAACATTAAAACCCTAACCCACCTCAATCCTCCAAAATCCTTATGGTAGTTTTGGAGGATTTCAGAGGATTCAGGATTTAATGTCATTTTCAAGTGAGGACCACTGGAGGAGTGGCAAGGATTCAGGATAAACGCAATTTTTAAGGTAGGGCCACTGAAGGATTCTGAAGGATTCAGGATTCAGGTACCTCTCATTTTGAGTATAATAAGTGAAATCACTGGAGGATTATGGAGGATTCAGGATGGTCACAGTAAAATGCCCCTAGGGGGTTAGGGTTTTAATATGTACAATGAACCTTGAATAATAAAAAAAAAATATAGGCCTACTTAAACCCTTCCTCTCTAAGATGTAACTGTACCGGACAGACTTAGCAATCCCCTCCCCCGAAAATGTAAAGTGATAATAACTGTAGGTACAACTCAAAGTACTTTGGTAAAGGAATATTATTATTATGACCTTTGACAACATTTATTGTTTAAACCCCAACCTGACAATCAAATAAATTTTGAAATTGTTGGCATTCCATATGACAGTGTACTACACTGGGGGATGCATTGGCTGAAGTTAGAGACCACTTTGGATGTACATAATTTAGGCACCTAAAACCCAGGATTACCGAGGTTTCTATTTCTATTTACATGGGATGATCATGTGTGATGTGTTCGGTGCACCTTCTGTCAGTTCGTTTCGTCGCCAGGTGCTTCGAGCTATCTCTAGTGGCAATAATTAAAGTCTAAATTATTTATTATCTTGTGCAGTATTTCCAATTTATACTAGATTGTATACACAGATTTAAGTATTTATTTATTTATTGTTTTTGTTTATTTAATTATTTATTTATTTAGGCCTACATGTATATATTTACATAATCTTATTTTATTTTAGGCGCCTTCTCAAAATTGACTACCCGTTCGTGCCGCGTTCTTTCTGCAGGATCCTGCAAACTTTTTTAACAAAAGAGCCCTTGACAACCCGTGCCAGCACGGTGCCGAACGCTTCATTAGAATAACAAAAGGTATGAATATGTGTGACCTTCCACGGACCGCGCGGAGCTGGTCTCGATGGCTGTGAATCTCATCTAAATATGAATAGTTTATTAAGGCCGGCCAGTCTGCAGAATCCCGTCATGCAAAACCGCAATTATTTGGCCGGCAACATTTTTATTTGGAACCGTCAGTGTTGGATCCAGAAATATTGATCGTACTGTCAGCCACTATGGGAGTCGTTCGAATTGGGAATCATATTTCATACACAACATTGGAAACAGAAACCCACAAAAGAGCCTGTTGGATATAAACTACCAAGTGACCAAACTATTCCCCGGATCGATCGCTGCGTGGCTCGCACACTTCAGATATCACATTAATGTACACAATCTTTCCTTTACAGTTTATAGGGCCAGTGAGAACTTTGAAAACGGAATTTGAACTACTGTTATAAAAACTACAATCGGTGGCGATAATTGTGAATGTTAAAAAGCTCCCTGTCGGTGTTGTAGGTCTCCCCTCAGACCTCAGGTCTCGTTCTCGGACTTCCAGGCCTCGATTACAACACTGCTCTCTGTATGACCTTTATTATATGGAAAGGAAAACAACAAGACAGGGCTAGACAAAATACATGCAATTGTAAAATCACATAATTATTATAATCGCTGAATGCACTTTGTAGTCCCGACTCCCTATCACCAACGCCGGGCTGTAATCCGAAATCACGGTCATATTGCTTGACGGCTATTAAAGGCTGTCTGTTGTCAAATACTGTAGGCCTATATACCATTTTGGCATGGCAATGGTAGGCCGAAAGTTTCGAAGAGATTGGGCCGTTATTGTGGGCGCTTGACTTCAAACCTGGGCCCAATTTAATGGAAAGGGTTACGGCCTATTTTTGTGCTATCGGGCACTGCATGCTACGCGTGAAATCTATTTCATGGAATCCGTAAGCAAGACTCTCGGTAAGCGAAGAATTTCTAGGGTAACTGTGATAATTTTCTGCTAACGGGTTGCACAAATTCCTTGCTTACCATTACCAAAAAGGAAACTCTTCCGTGAAATACGCTATTAACCATAACCAAACAAAATTTGCTACCGTAAGCGAAGAATGTTTGCTAACGGTAACGGATTCCATGAAATTGGCCCCAGGTGGCTATGTTTAAAATCTCATTATCTAGTAATGGGAGACTGTGAGCATGCCGCGCTGTTGACTTGAAGATCGATTCTCCAAAGTCTCCCATTTATTAAACGTCAAGAAAAAAATAATTCACGTAGGCCTATAAGCTATATCCATAATAGAGTAGGCAGCTTCTTCTAGAGCCTTTATTTTGGAACGTTCTGCTGTGCATCACAACTCAAATATCCACAACTGGTTTTCAAGCCCGGGCAACTCGTTACATAAAATGTCACAAAGGTTTTTTTTTCAACCTTCGGATCAACCTACGTGCCGTAGCGTTACATGGTTTCCTTAAGATTCTGGACGATGTAAGAGCTGTCTACTGAAGAAGTAATCATTATAATGGCAAGAATCAATATTGCAGAATATCTTTGTTGACAAATCTGTCACATGTCAACATACGGGAAAGGTTTGAGAAGTCCTTTGAATATGGACCCAAAGTTTAGTTCCCATTGATTGGTGCCAAATATTAACAATAAGTTCCCAGGCTCTACGTTTAATAATGTTGTCCGAATTCAAAAAGTAATCGTTTTCAATGATGCATGAAGTCGGCATCGTAATACCAACCACAACAGACTGATGAAACCGATCTGGCCCAGCGGCATCCTTAGGCGGCCTTGGAGGCATCTTCTGATGAAGTCATACTCATAGCATGACTGTCGGCTCCTTTTGATGTTCACATAATATTGATAATCGACCAAGCTTGATTGACACGTCCAGATTGACCACCACCCTGATTATTTGCCTATAAAACAAGGAGTTCCGTCAAGCCAAAATCACTTTTTGACCTGTTCAACTTAATGCGATAAACCTGTAAGCCTGTCCTGCCTGAGCAAAATGGAGAACGCAAGAGTAAGGTGGATGACTCCTGTGAGATATGCTGGTGTAGTGGAGCTTGTGAAGAGGGGAAGAATCAAATTGAGAGACCCACTTGAGGAAGGAAGCACTGTGGCCATCAAGTACAAGTCCGGCATGTACAAGGCTACAATTCTTCAAACCAACGGTAAGTTTATTTCAATTCTCTCTATGCCACCCATAGTGCAGTGTGGATGGATTTATACATTATTTATCTATTCACTATTTTGAAAACAATCGTCAATTCCAGGAAAATGAATTGTTAATAAAAACTAAAACTGTTGCTAAAGTTTGGTTGGATATTAAATTAAAACAAAATAATTCAACACACAATGTGTCCGATGTAGCACAGAGAATTGTCCGGGGTCTTTGCATGGTTGTGCGAGGACGAAATTCTTGAGATTCCATGGTATATGATAATTAACTACAAACTGCTCATAAATCAAAATAACAACATGAAATAGGCTATCGGAAGTTGGACATGCGTGTTAAATGTGTATACCCGTGTTTTTTTTCTTTACAGTACCGAAGAGGCCAAGGCTTTCGTCAGCCTCATCTTCTGACGAGGACAACGAACCCCTCATCAGCCTTGTTAAGAAGGCACCGACACCACAGCCGCCAGCACTGCCGTCTCCGACACCACCACCATCTCCGCCACCACCACCACCGTCTCCGGCACCACCACCTTCTCCGCCACCACCACCACCGTCTCCGGCAGGACCACCATCTCCAGCAGCACCACCATCTCCGCCACCACCACCACTGTCTCCGGCAGCACCACTGTCTCCAGCAGCACCACCATCTCCGCCACCACCACCACCTTCTCCGGCACCACCAGCGTCTCCGGCACCACCACCTTCTCCGGCACCACAACCGTCTCCGGCAGCACCACCATCTCCGCCACCACCACCACCATCTCCGCCACCACCACCACCGTCTCTGGCAGCACCACCGTCTCCAGCAGCACCACCACCTTCTCCGCCACCACCACCATCTCCCACCACCACCATCTCCGCCACCACCACCACCTTCTCCGGCACCACCACCTACTCCGGCACCACCACCTTCTCCGGCACCACCACCTTCTCCAGCAGCACCACCGACTCCGGCAGCACCACCATCTCCGCCACCACCACCACTGTCTCCGGCAGCACCACTGTCTCCAGCAGCACCACCATCTCCGCCACCACCACCACCTTCTCCGGCACCACCAGCGTCTCCGGCACCACCACCTTCTCCGGCACCACCACCGTCTCCGGCAGCACCACCATCTCCGCCACCACCACCACCATCTCCGCCACCACCACCACCGTCTCTGGCAGCACCACCGTCTCCAGCAGCACCACCACCTTCTCCGCCACCACCACCATCTCCCGCCACCACCATCTCCGCCACCACCACCACCTTCTCCGGCACCACCACCTACTCCGGCACCACCACCTTCTCCGGCACCACCACCTTCTCCGGCACCACCACCGTCTCCGGCAGCACCACCATCTCCGCCACCACCACCACCATCTCCGCCACCACCACCACCGTCTCTGGCAGCACCACCGTCTCCAGCAGCACCACCACCTTCTCCGCCACCACCACCATCTCCAACCACCACCATCTCCGCCACCACCACCACCTTCTCCGGCACCACCACCTACTCCGGCACCACCACCTTCTCCGGCACCACCACCTTCTCCAGCAGCACCACCGACTCAGGCAGCACCATCGACTCCAGCAGCACCACCGACTCCAGCAGCACCACCATCTCCGCCACCACCACCACCGTCTCCGGCAGCACCACAATCTCCGCCACCACCACCGTCTCCGGCAGCACCACCATCTCCGCCACCACCACCACCGTCTCCGGCACCACCACCTACTCCGGCACCACCACCTTCTCCGGCACCACCACCTTCTCCAGCAGCACCACCGACTCCGGCAGCACCACCATCTCCGGCAGCACCACCATCTCCGCCACCACCACCACCATCTCCGCCACCACCACCACCGTCTCTGGCAGCACCACCGTCTCCAGCAGCACCACCACCTTCTCCGCCACCACCACCATCTCCAACCACCACCATCTCCGCCACCACCACCACCTTCTCCGGCACCACCACCTACTCCGGCACCACCACCTTCTCCAGCAGCACCACCGACTCAGGCAGCACCATCGACTCCAGCAGCACCACCGACTCCAGCAGCACCACCATCTCCGCCACCACCACCACCGTCTCCGGCAGCACCACAATCTCCGCCACCACCACCGTCTCCGGCAGCACCACCATCTCCGCCACCACCACCACCGTCTCCGGCACCACCACCTACTCCGGCACCACCACCTTCTCCGGCACCACCACCTTCTCCAGCAGCACCACCGACTCCGGCAGCACCACCATCTCCGCCACCACCACCACTGTCTCCGGCAGCACCACTGTCTCCAGCAGCACCACCATCTCCGCCACCACCACCACCTTCTCCGGCACCACCACCGTCTCCGGCAGCACCACCATCTCCGCCACCACCACCACCATCTCTGCCACCACCACCACCGTCTCTGGCAGCACCACCGTCTCCAGCAGCACCACCACCTTCTCCGCCACCACCACCATCTCCCACCACCACCATCTCCGCCACCACCACCACCTTCTCCGGCACCACCACCTACTCCGGCACCACCACCTTCTCCGGCACCACCACCTTCTCCAGCAGCACCACCGACTCCAGCAGCACCATCGACTCCAGCAGCACCATCGACTCCAGCAGCACCACAATCTCCGCCACCACCACCGTCTCCAGCAACACCACCACCTTCTCCGCCACCACCACCATCTCCGCCACCACCACCATCTACGCCACCACCACCACCTTCTCCGGCACCACCACCTTCTCCGGCACCACCACCTTCTAAGGCACCACCACCTTCTCCGGCACCACCACCGTCTCCGGCAGCACCACCATCTCCGCCACCACCACCACCGTCTCCGGCACCATCACCTACTCCGGCACCACCACCATCTCCGCCACCACCACCACCGTCTCTGGCAGCACCACCGTCTCCAGCAGCACCACCACCTTCTCCGCCACCACCACCATCTCCAACCACCACCATCTCCGCCACCACCACCACCTTCTCCGGCACCACCACCTACTCCGGCACCACCACCTTCTCCGGCACCACCACCTTCTCCAGCAGCACCACCGACTCAGGCAGCACCATCGACTCCAGCAGCACCACCGACTCCAGCAGCACCACCATCTCCGCCACCACCACCACCATCTCTGGCAGCACCACCATCTCCGCCACCACCACCACCGTCTCCGGCAGCACCACAATCTCCGCCACCACCACCGTCTCCAGCAGCACCACCACCTTCTCCGCCACCACCACCATCTCCGCCACCACCACCATCTACGCCACCACCACCACCTTCTCCGGCACCACCACCTTCTCCGGCACCACCACCTTCTAAGGCACCACCACCTTCTCCAGCAGCACCACCGACTCCAGCAGCACCATCGACTCCAGCAGCACCATCGACTCTAGCAGCACCACCATCTCCGCCACCACCACCACCTTCTCCGGCACCACCACCTACTCCGGCACCACCACCTTCTCCGGCACCACCACCTTCTCCAGCAGCACCACCGACTCCGGCAGCACCACCATCTCCGCCACCACCACCACTGTCTCCGGCAGCACCACTGTCTCCAGCAGCACCACCATCTCCGCCACCACCACCACCTTCTCCGGCACCACCAGCGTCTCCGGCACCACCACCTTCTCCGGCACCACCACCGTCTCCGGCAGCACCACCATCTCCGCCACCACCACCACCGTCTCCTGCACCACCACCTACTCCGGCACCACCACCTTCTCTGGCACCACCACCTTCTCCAGCAGCACCACCGACTCCGGCAGCACCACCATCTCCGCCACCACCACCACTGTCTCCGGCACCACCACCGTCTCCGGCAGCACCACCATCTCCGCCACCACCACCACCATCTCCGCCACCACCACCACCGTCTCTGGCAGCACCACCGTCTCCAGCAGCACCACCACCTTCTCCGCCACCACCACCATCTCCAACCACCACCATCTCCGCCACCACCACCACCTTCTCCGGCACCACCACCTACTCCGGCACCACCACCTTCTCCGGCACCACCACCTTCTCCAGCAGCACCACCGACTCAGGCAGCACCATCGACTCCAGCAGCACCACCGACTCCAGCAGCACCACCATCTCCGCCACCACCACCACCGTCTCTGGCAGCACCACCATCTCCGCCACCACCACCACCGTCTCCGGCAGCACCACAATCTCCGCCACCACCACCGTCTCCGGCAGCACCACCATCTCCGCCACCACCACCACCGTCTCCGGCACCACCACCTACTCCGGCACCACCACCTTCTCCGGCACCACCACCACCGTCTCTGGCAGCACCACCATCTCCGCCACCACCACCACCGTCTCCGGCAGCACCACAATCTCCGCCACCACCACCGTCTCCGGCAGCACCACCATCTCCGCCACCACCACCACCGTCTCCGGCACCACCACCTACTCCGGCACCACCACCTTCTCCGGCACCACCACCTTCTCCAGCAGCACCACCAACTCCGGCAGCACCACCATCTCCGCCACCACCACCACTGTCTCCGGCAGCACCACTGTCTCCAGCAGCACCACCATCTCCGCCACCACCACCACCTTCTCCGGCACCACCAGCGTCTCCGGCACCACCACCTTCTCCGGCACCACCACCGTCTCCGGCAGCACCACCATCTCCGCCACCACCACCACCATCTCCGCCACCACCACCACCGTCTCTGGCAGCACCACCGTCTCCAGCAGCACCACCACCTTCTCCGCCACCACCACCATCTCCCACCACCACCATCTCCGCCACCACCACCACCTTCTCCGGCACCACCACCTACTCCGGCACCACCACCTTCTCCGGCACCACCACCGTCTCCGGCAGCACCACCATCTCCGCCACCACCACCACCATCTCCGCCACCACCACCACCGTCTCTGGCAGCACCACCGTCTCCAGCAGCACCACCACCTTCTCCGCCACCACCACCATCTCCCACCACCACCATCTCCGCCACCACCACCACCTTCTCCGGCACCACCACCTTCTCCGGCACCACCACCTTCTCCGGCACCACCACCTTCTCCAGCAGGACCACCGACTCAGGCAGCACCATCGACTCCAGCAGCACCACCGACTCCAGCAGCACCACCATCTCCGCCACCACCACCACCGTCTCTGGCAGCACCACCATCTCCGCCACCACCACCACCGTCTCCGGCAGCACCACAATCTCCGCCACCACCACCGTCTCCGGCAGCACCACCATCTCCGCCACCACCACCACCGTCTCCGGCAGCACCACTGTCTCCAGCAGCACCACCATCTCCGCCACCACCACCACCTTCTCCGGCACCACCACCGTCTCCAGCACCACCACCTTCTCCGGCACCACCACCGTCTCCGGCAGCACCACCATCTCCCCCACCACCACCACCGTCTCCGGCAGCACCACCGTCTCCAGCAGCACCACCACCTTCTCCGCCACCACCACCATCTCCGCCACCACCACCATCTACGCCACCACCACCACCTTCTCCGGCACCACCACCTTCTCCGGCACCACCACCTTCTAAGGCACCACCACCTTCTCCAGCAGCACCACCGACTCCAGCAGCACCATCGACTCCAGCAGCACCATCGACTCCAGCAGCACCACCATCTCCGCCACCACCACCACCGTCTCCGGCAGCACCACCATCTCCGCCACCACCACCACCGTCTCCGGCAGCACCACCACCGTCTTCGGCAGCACCACCGTCTCCGGCAGCACCACCATCGCAGTATTACCTACCACCACCTTCACCGCCACACAACTTATCTGGACTGTCCGCGATGTTGTCCATGCCTCCGAAAAACTCAATGAGCCCCAAACTGTGCTCCCGTCTAGCTATCATCGAGGCCAAGCAGGATCAGATGATCCAAGGGATGAACATTCTGTGTGCAAACATGGACATAATCGCAAACGCGATAGTGGACATGTGTCAAGGGAAGACCACATCAACTGTTCGGGAGCCATGTGTACTGCGGTCAACAGACTACTTCGTCACCATTGGGAGTGATCAGCATCCTCTTGATATGAAACGGGAAGATTATGAGGGGTGTTTCGTCAGGTCGTCCAGTGGCCAGGCGCTAGTGCTCAAGTTGATGGGAGCTCTTTTCGCAGGGTTGTTCCCAAACCAAGTGGGGGACATGTCACAAAGAACTCTTTGATGCAGGACAACATTATTACTTTTTTAATGTAATATTTTAATTTGTTGTTTTGTTTATATTTTTGCTTGTTTACGTCTCCCTGTAATTGGTGGTTACTCTGCTGTTGGATGAGATTAATAAATAAAATAAATAAATAGATTTCAACCTCCATGCTTCAGCCAACTCATCTCAAACCTGTTAGTGTTTGTTTCGTGATAATGCGGACGGAGACGGGTTTCAGATAAGAACACTTTAATGTAACTTCCAGCAGGATCATAAGTATTAAAAATACCTAGAGGTCAGGGGTCAGGCGAACTACATGTCTCTAGGTGGCACTATATAGAATACACTAAACATCCCCCCTCCAAGATAAAGAGAAACAAAGCTAGAGCTAACACTAATTAACACTAAAATTGACAGAAACAAGGTACATGTAAACATTTGCAAAACTAGACACTGAAACTAGGTTATGATTTAAGAGTCAAAGATTTTGCAAAGTGAAGCATGAAAAGAAGTACCCTTTTGATTTAAAGAAAAGGGTGATTTGCGCTGCTTGACAAATACTTGACTTAAGGCAGCCGCAGCCGGGACATCACATGGCTCCGCCAGATGTCACTCTCCTCCATCAGCGATGCTAGCTCCCTGGTATCAGCTACACTGAAGAAGCGGTTCTTCCTAGCCACAGTAGAATCCATCTTAAACGGTTGTGAGTGCTGGTCTATGACAAAAGTGTAGGAGAAGTCCCTCAACGGCACTTATACATGTATACTGAGGAAGGCGCTCAGAGTCCACTGGAAATCCCATAAGACAAACCAACAGTCATGACAGTTGTACGCAGTCTGCCCGCAGTCTGCGATAAGATTGCGTCATGGAGACTCCAGTTGGCAGGCCATTGTCACCGCCACCCTGAGCTCACCACACAGAAGCTGGTACTATGGGAGCCAACCCATGGACACCATGGGAGAGGTCGGCCAAGAACCAGCTACAGTACTAATAAATGTCAGATTTCTTTGAATTGAAGCAAAAGCATTAACTTGACTTGACAGTTCGATTAGCAGTTTAATAGTTTGTTGGTCGAATGAACCCTAATAAAGCAGGACAGTGCAAATAGTCATCTGATTATATGTTTGCCGAATAGACTTGGAAAAAGGCATATTTTAAAACTTATATATGTCCAATTATGTCTTCAGAGAATAAGGGCAAATTATTAAGCAAAAGTCATGGTTGACGAGAATGGTTGCCAAAAGTCAAGTCACGAGATGGGTTTTGTGAGTCTTCCGGAACGTAGCTTGGTTTGACGCTGGAGAACTGGTATGCGACTTGATCTCTTGGGGGGTAGAGCAACAGAGGAGTAGATGGGGAAGGTGCAGATGCAGGTGGGGCTGGGGAGGGCGGTGCTGTTGGGATAGCTGACTGATGCAAAGGCTTAGTAGCCTTCGATGCGAAATAGAGGGGCTCATTAGGAACATGAGTGTGTTTGGTGCGACGGAGATAGCGTTAGTTTCGTCGGTATCGCTTGCCATCTGGGGTGGTCACGAGGTATGACCTATTTCACAGCCTCTTTGTGACTGTTGCGAGCTGCCACTCAGTGGATCTGTTGTCAATGGGCTGCATGCGCACTGCATCATTGACATTGAGTGGTGGAAGTTCCTTCCTCCTTTGGTTTGTGTGAGTCGCAATGGCCTGGTGCTTGTTGGTTTTCTGGCTGGCTGCAAGATGACCGTCTGTTGGAACGAACTCCAGGGGGGGTTGTTCAATCAACCCCCCCCCCAGGTTTCTATCGGGGGGGAAATTAAAACTTAAGTATAATCATACAATGTATGCCAGTTAAAAAGTTGTACACTGAACTTTGCTAACCCATTTCTAAACATCTTCCAAAGCAATGAACTTGACATTGACATATGTTTATTACATATTTTTGTTTATAAAATTGTAGATGGTACAAAAGTGTCTATAAAAGGTACCTACATGTAAGACATTAATAGGGAGACACCAAAATATCTCCTTAATGTTTTTGTTTCCATATTGGTCAAATTTATAGCAAACCCTGTCTCCTTAAGGTCCGATCCATCAGGTGTATACATTATATTATACATGTACCAGGCGCGGTTCTAGAGCCAATATTTTTTGGGGCTAGAAGAGCCATTTTTTTTTGGGGGGGGGGGGGGCTAGAAGACCCTAAAATTACGAGGTTAGACCCTTCTTCTAACACTCGCATCTGCTATGTCTTATACACATGCAAATGTTGCCTACACAACAGGTTTTTATGTAATTGGCGCTTAATAATTAAAAAGATTTTTTTTAGGGGGGGGGGGTGGGCTAAACAAATTTGTGGAGGGGCTGAAGCCCCCCCTCCCTCAGTTTTCAGGCCATCCTTGGAGATGATGTGGCCCATGAACAAGATTGTCTCGAGGTTCAGGTGGAGTTTGTCCCGGTTCAGCTTGATGCCATTAGTTGCGCACCGTTGCAGGAACTTGTCAAGATTGTGGTCGTGTTCTTTCCAGTGTGACCGCGGATGAGCACGTCGTCAGCGATGCACACGATGCCGGGAGGCCTTGGAGTGTTCTAACAGTTTGCGCTGGAAGATCTCAGAGGAGACAGACGTGCCGAAGAGCAAATGGAGCCAGCGATAGCATCCGAAGGTGGTCTGGAACGTGATGAGGAGACTGGACTCTTGGTCAAGCTGAACATGCCAGTAGCCGGATGAAAGGTCGCCCTTTGAAAACACAGTGGATTTCGTCAGTTCGTGCAGGCTGTCATCAAGAGTAGGCATGGTGTATTGCTTGTGGAGCAAAGCCTTGTTGAGTTCCCTGGGATCAATGCAGATGCGAAGTATGCCTGATTTCTTTTCAGTCACGACCATTTGGCTTACCCAGGGAGTTGGGGTGTCAACTGGAGCGATCGCACCGAGTTGAGTGAGTCTGTCCAGTTCAGCTTTGACTTTGGACTTGATGGCGATAGGGATACGCCGATTGGGCATGAGTGTCGGCTGGACAGTTGGGTTGGTGCTCAGATGATGTATCCCCGGGAGAGTTCCCAAGGATCCGTCAAACACTGCACACTAAGCTGGAGCCTCAGAGCCTGAGCCTAATTCGCCATTTCATAAACCCCCATAGACTAGTCATAGACTAAACTCCCAGACGATCACAATTGGCATGGCGCCAACTTGTGTGCGGCCATCTTGTGTGGAGGTGGCAGCCGTGTGTGGAGCACAACCACAGAAGTTAAACAAATGTTGCGGCCTCACCCATGTGATTGTCTGAGAGTTGGTTGGAAAAACATTTTTATGTTATTCAGTGGACTATTTGCGATCACAACTTTTGCTTCAATCGTAATACAAAACTATATCTATGGTACTAAATATGCACATTTTTGACCCTGAAAATAAGTCATATAAAACTGCTTTTTATGCTGAATAAAATGACCAAAAACTTACTGTTTATGGCTATTACACCTTGCGGACTCACAGCTCAGTCCGATACAGTCATGACAGTGTAGAGAAACTTGTTTTCGTGTGTAGGTACGCCTGCGCCACACTGCACCGTGCAGTCAGCATTTAGCTGTCTTGACTCTTGAGGCTTCCATAAAGTTCTGGTATCTGCACGCATAAGAGCCACAATTCAAGGCATGCAGCAAAACTGAACCAGCGGACTGAAACACTAACAGGCATAACAGCCATAACATTTCAAAAGAGTTGCTAGCTATTCCACGTGCATCAAACAAGTATTTAGCAGGGTGCAATTAAATATCAATCAAACTATTAACTGCCACAATGAACAAATTGTTTATATCGCTTTATATTGCCATAGTCTGACTTGTATCTGTTAACAGTTGATATCCAATATCTATCATGAAAAAATCTACTTAGCCCGATCAAAATTGTGTGGTGGCACACTTTTATACCAGTACATATTGCACACATATTGCCTAACAATAATGCATATATGGTTGAACCTCAATTTAATTCGATTAAATTGATTAATAGTTAACGGCAGTATCATACTTTGGTAGCATACCGAAACAGAAATCTTCACAGATTTATCTATAACTTGCAGGATATAAAGATGATGATGGTAGAAACATACTGTTAAACAGTTTCTGCCTGAAATGTTGTATTTATCCAGAAAAGAGTTAAACCAGTGACCAAAATTATTTTTAAACTTTTAAAGATCAAAAATAAAAGAGAAAATATTTAAGAAATACTGAGGCCGTTTTTCACTGTTTTCTCAAAAAGTGGGCACCATATGGGACTGAAATTTTCACAGATGACTGTCACTGTATATCCCTTGATATTTTTGCCCATGAATCTGTATTTCTTTGACAAAAACCAAAGTATGATATTACCTTTAAAGTGGTTGCTACATAGGGCCTGGTGATGTGTTTCAATTCTAGCAGGATCTTCCTCAAAGGCTAAATGACGACAAGAACATGCAAGGAATAGAGAGATAGATTAATTAATGAGATTAAAATCAGTTGGCAAATTTTTTAACTTTTCATACTTTATAATCTTGGTTTTTCAGGCTCAGTAAAAGAACTTGGACATCGGGAGCAAACGTACCACAAAAACCCAGAAAACCATCTGGCACATTTATGTTATTCAGTCAGGAGAAACGCCAAAATGTAATATCTGATAACCCAGGTATGTATATATGTACCCTTATAATGTACACTGTACTTGCTATGTACACTAATGTTTTAATACATGTACATGTACATGTACATGGATTCACTCTTTTCTGTATGCGTGCTCATTGGTGGAGGAGAGGGGATATAAATGGGTGTGTGCATGCTTATTGGTGGAGGAGAGGACCAAATCCAGGCGTGGTTCTAGAGCCAATATTTTTGGGGGGCTAGAAGAGCCATTATTTTTGGGGGGCTAGGAGACCCAATATTTTTATGTAATAGGCGCTTAATTACTGAAAAGATCCAGTATTTAAAAAAAAAATTGTTTCAATTGCATTTTTTAGAGGGGGGGGGGCCTTGACAAAATTGGGGGCGAGTCTTCTCCTAATTATCCCATATCCAAAGACTATCCACAGGTTGCATAATTGATTCATCATAGACATAGACACGTTCAAACAGACTAAAAAAGCGATTCAAGTCTCGACGCAAATAATTGCGATTATTTGGGTGTGTGTGAACCCGGCCTCCTGTTTCAATCATGATATTTCCTGCCATTGCATTTTCCTGTTAACACCTTGTGTTGTGTAACAAGTTGTGTAACACAGCTTTCAACGCACAAGCAAACATGTGCATACATGTACAAATTGTACATGTACCTTGCTCTATGATTCATATAGAAGGAGCAGGCCGAGCAGCAGTCTCAATGCTAAGGAAGTGCTTAAAAAAGAGTATACATGTGCCTTGGAGCACTTATTAGCCACTTCACCTGACAAAGTAAACACTTTGGTGGTGATAAGCTAGTGGGGTTGAATATGGGGTAGCCCATCTGATGACCACACCATGAAAAGCTGTAGGACCATTTCAATTTGATAACTCTTATCGGATGTTTTCAACTTTAAATTCTAGGAGATTTAAGAAGGTGCCTGTTGATCATTCCAATGAGGAACCCCTTCTCATTCCTCCATCACCATGGATCTAGGAAGAGCTTCCATGTCTTAACCCAAAACAGTAGCCGTAATTGGCCACTTGAGACCTTATGGTCAATTACCTGATTGATTGCCCATAGATAAGAGAGTAGTTCGCAGTGTGGGG